>RJWM01001008.1:0-174531 GCA_004363535.1 Dasyprocta punctata
TGATCTGTTTCTTTTCTCTGACAGCTTTTAGTATTTTGTTCTTGTGCTGTATATCTGATACCCTTATTATTATATGTCTGGGTGAGGATTTATTTTGGTTGTGGTTAATTGGGGTTCTGTATGCCTCAGTTACCAGTATTTCAGATTCTCTTCCCATGTTTGGAAAGTTTTCTGCTATTATTTCTGTGAATAGTCTTCGTAGGTCATTAGTATTGACTCCTGCTTTTTCATTTATGCCTATTAATCTTATGTTATTTCTCTTGGCATTGTCTTGTAGTTGTTGAATTGTTGTTTCTTGGTTCCTTACTATTTTTAAGAAATCTTTTCTTTCATGGCCATAAGCTTCCATGCTGTCTTCAAGATCTGAGATTCTATCTTCAGCTTCTTTCAAGTGGTTTTTCAAACTTTCCATGGAATTTTTGATTTCCTGCATTTCCTTTTGAATCTGTTTCATGCATTCTGTTTGTGTCTTATATTGTTCATTCAAAGTTTCCATCATTTTCTTAAGTTCTATTTTTTATCTTGCTCTTCTTTAGATACATGCAACGTTTCTTATTAAAGAAATAATGATTATCATTTCATTTTTTAACTGAGAGATTATTTCTGATTTGAGTTTCTCTGTAGCTTCATTGAGCTGTTTCTTTACTGCATTTGCTATCATTTCAGAAAGTTCAGTTGTGTGACTCCCAGTGTCTTCCATTTCAGTGTCTCTTCGATTTGTTCTCGGTGGGCTGGGGGATTGAGACTGCCTCTCGGTCTTTCATATTGTCATTTTCTTCTGGGACCTGTGTGCCTCTGTGTGCTACAAGGCTGACTGGGCATTCTCCTGGTGGGTTGTGTTGAGTCACGGGACCGGGTAGAGCTGGATCCTCTGTGCAGCTAGTGAGGGCGCACTCCTGGAGTGTGCTGCTGAAGTTTCCACCTTACTGGATGAGGGCCGAGACCTCCTGGACCCAGGCAGCTAGACAGAGTGTACCCCAGAGTGTGGCACCACCCGGATCCTGAGTCTGGCTGCAAGGAGTTCAGAGCGTCTGGAGTGCCAGGCAAGCCTGAGTGAGTCCCAGGCCTATGGTACTGGGGCCTTGCTCCTGGCTAGGTGGGCCTGCAGCCTCTAGGACCGTCTGTGCTGGCCGCTCCACTGAACAATGGAGCTCGAGCCCTGTGCTCTGATGGGCAGAACCCAAGTTCTCAAAGGCCCTGCAGCTATGCTGCCCAGTCCCTGATTAGCAGCTCTGGTGTCCTGGGCTGGGCTGGGCTCAGTACCCCTGTGTCCTGTGAGACTGGCTGGGCATTCCCCTGGTGGGTTGTACTGAATTATGGGACCAGGTAGAGCTGGATCCTGTATGTAGCTAGTGAGGGCACACTCCCTTTGACTGATTTTATTATTATTCAATAACAAAGATGAGCATATGTATAATAACATATGTGGCGGATTGACAAGTGGTAGTCAACATGTAACACCCAGCTGAACTGAATCAGCTTGGTGCTAGGTGTGGAGCACCCACCTGGGATTGTTGCCAGCAGCATGGGAGGGACAACTGGAGGGGATGAGGTGGTGGTGTTGCTGGTTCTCCTGAACAAGCTTGTCATGCTAGCTCCCTGATATGAACTTGACTTTTCTCACCATTGGAGGAGCTCAGGACCTTGTTATAACTGAAGATGGCTGTGGTTCTTTTGAGGGAGGCTCCGGTCCTTACCTTGAGCTTCACTTCCTGACCCCAGTGCAGTTCCCTCAGCCTGATGCTGCAGATCCTTCATCCCTGCTAACACAGATTTTCTAGCTTCCACCATTGATCTTTGGGCCTCCCAAGGGCAGATCTGTGAAACAGACTTCATGAGTCATTGTCGTAGGTTCTAGGCTTTTAGTTGGACTCATGGAGGACATTGCCATGGGCTCTAGGTCTTCAGCTGGGCTCATACAGGACATTGCTATGGAATCCAGGCCATCAAATGGATTCTTTGTGTCTCTAGTGTATGGACAGATCTCTCACATTCTTTTGCATTTGACTCTTTGGGTGAATATTATAAAATCCTATAATCCTATAATCCTGTAAAGTATGTGTCCTGAATTAAATCCTCTCCCTTGGAAGCCCTGACTACAACAACATATTAACACTGTTCACATATGATCTCCTTGACCATCAGCAAATTTGTAAGATGGTCTAGAATTAGTTAGAATCTGTCCAGGACTTACAAGGTTATTTTATGCTGGAGTTAATATGTGCTGAGGTCAGGAGCAGAAGTGAGGTTTGTGTACATGGTGGTCACTGTGAGAGGGGATCTGGATAGTGATGTGTTTTTGTTGAGAAACAACTGTGTAGTAGTGTCCAGCTCTTTTCTGCTGCCCTTGCTCTACCAGACTTCAAGGATTTATAATAAAGTGTTCAATTAATATGTTGATGTGTGAGTGTTAGTGTCTGTGTATAATTTTTATCTGCATATAAATTGTGTTTGCAGAAGACTATAATGGATATTTAACTTTCATTATGAATGATTAACTTATAAAGTGGTTCTTAAAAGTATTAAACTTTTAAAAAACTAAGATATCCTTAGCAATCTTTTCTAAGGCAACACCTACTTTGTTTTGCTGCCCTTACTGGAATGGTAAGCATTTCCTTATATCTAGCAGAAATTTCTACATAATTTGTTCATATTTACTTTTCTCCATTATGTATTTGTTATATCTGGCAACTTTTCTGGGGTATATTGTTCTATATTTGCCTTATTTTTTTAGCTTTTTTTAAAGCTATTTTTAATGATCAAGTGTTAATGTCTTTTTATAGCGAAACATGAGCATATTTCATAAAGCACTATTGCACTGTTGGGTCTTTAGCATACTTTTCTAACTACAGAACTGATTTTGCAAAGCTTTTTTGAAAAATCACATCATGCCTGATGATATGTGTCTATGAATTATCCCTATCCATCACATATTATGTACATGTCTTGACTGTAGTAGACACTGAATATTTACTAATGGTTAATGACCACAGACTGTTGTGCACAGACAGCATTCCAAGAGTGTGCAGGAAACACTTT
Organism: Dasyprocta punctata; assembly: GCA_004363535.1. Lineage (NCBI taxonomy): Eukaryota > Metazoa > Chordata > Mammalia > Rodentia > Dasyproctidae > Dasyprocta > Dasyprocta punctata. The sequence continues at coordinate 3,040 of RJWM01001008.1, forward strand.
TTTTTTTAAACCACACTTTGCCCTGTCTTTCTTTGCTGTTTACATTTAAACAATAAGGATGAAAAACTACAAGCCAGAGGGCTTCTGTTGTTCTCAGTGAATAACTAAGATGGTGTTTGGTAGCATGCTCACAAGGTTTGCGGAAATTAACTTCACACCAGGAACTCTGTATTGAAATAGATTGTTTGAGAATAATTCTTCTCTTTGAGAAGGGTGAGGGATTAATCTGCAGAAATGTTCATGCTAGGGCTGTGCATGTGTTGAAATTTGTCAGGGAGAAGATAAATGGGCCCTCCTTGAAAAGTAAATCGCACCATGGCTAATCCCATGGGAAAGCTGAAGAATTGTTATGGTAGCAGAGCAACCTCGAAAAAGGGGAAAAAAGAGGCTCCATCACTGTTTGCTTCAGAAGGAGAAAGATGGGGAGAAGATACAATCATAAAATGAGATGAGAGGGTGCAAAACTTTGATAATATGTTTATTCAAATATCTGTGCAGGATGTAATTATATCTGTACTTTTATCCTTGGGAAAGTATCATGTGCTTAAAATGAGAGACACACACTTAGGGATGATATGAAGAATAATTCACAGAACTGTAGCCAGGCACTGACCAATCAGAAGTGTCAGGTGTTAACTCTTCAGTTGGCGACTCAAGAAAAGGCGGGGGAGAGGTTGGACGCCACTTAGAAGGCCCAGAGCAATGCCTATTTTCTAACATATTTGCAGGATACAAATAATTTAACAAGTACTATGCCCCTTGTGGTGTGTACCATCTACACACTGGCCCTCATTCTAATAGAAAACTATCTTGTAATTTTACTGAAAAAGTGTAAATTTCCCCAAAGAGATGATATACTAAAGAAAAAGTTCATAAATGCTCATGAAACTCAATTATTGTATGCAGACTTAGAAAAAAAAATCAAATACTGTAAGTATGTCCAGAAAAATGTTTGGAACACAATGATACTAAAACGTCATAGCTTGTTTATCTGATATCCAAATTTATCTGGGAGTGTTGTTTTATCTGGCAACCCTACAAAAAATACATAGAGCAGGAAATGTCTGCATGTTCTCCTGACAATGTTAAATGGAAGGGAGGAGCAAGGTATATTCAGGGATCTTGGCACATGGAAATCACTTACTGACAAAGGGCTGCTCTGGAGTTCCAATGGTATGGCAAGAGATCTAGATTGTGGAGATACAGAACCACAGAATACAAAGGTTGCACATATTAATATGCTTTTGAAATCATATAAGAAGAGGTAAGGAAGCACTTGCATTTAAAAGCATTTCTCAACTAGGAAGAGGTAATTCAATCACTTCAAATAGCATCAGTCAAATGAGTGTCCATGGGGGTCACTGTGCAAGGTGTCTTGGAAAGTGCCAAAAGACACATGACAGATAGCCTTTATCAGTCTGTAATCTAGACATCTACCCTGAAATGAAATCACCAAGGAGAAAACCGAAGAAATGTTAAATAAAGAACCCTGACATTCTTCATTTACTTTAAATGGGGAGGAGAAAACTCAGTCTGATTTATAGAAGAAGATTCTGTGAATTGTTTTAAAGTCAGTCATGATATTCAATTGTTAGTACATACAATTATACGATAGGTTCAGGGATGTATTGTACAGAGCAGAATTTTTCAACCTCAGCACTATTGACCTTCTATACTGGATAATTCTTTATTGCCAGGGGCTGTCCCAGGTATTGTTGGATGCTTAGCAGCAAACCTGGCTTCTTCCCACCAAATGCCAGTTGCACGCGCTCTCTCAGCCATGCCAATCAAATGTCCCCTGGACCATGAGCTTGAAACAGCCACTCTTGGAAACTGCAGGAGATAGCTCTCCATCGATGTGTGTGCATAGACCCACAAATGTGTCCATGAGTGAGTTAGGTTTCCAACACCTGCTATGTCCAAAAATCTCTCTTATCCAACCATCACCACAGTATCAAAAATACTGATACTTGGTCTCAGCATCAGAGATGTTAGCATAATTGGTCTGGAGGAAGATCTGGGAAACTTGAACATTTAAAAATGACCCATTGGTGTCATTGTTTAGAATCATGGTCTTCAAACATTAGGGAGCATTGCAATCACCTGGAAAACTTGCAAAAACACAGACAGTTGGACACCAGTTCTCCTGTTCCACTCTGTCTGGAGCCTGAGAATTTGTGTATTTCACAAGTGTCCTGATGCTGGGCATGTTGCTGGTCCTCAGACCATACTTTGAGAAGAAGTTTTTAGAGATACACTCCTGACCTCTCTCTTCACCTTCACTTTTACTTCCCCAGGAAAAGAAAAGTGGCCAACCAGTGTGCAATGGATCAGTAAGCAGCAGGAGGAACAGGACACATATTTCCATTACTGCTAAACCTGATTTTGAAACTTTTCCCCTTCCCTGCAGGCTGAGCACTTTCAGTTGTTCTCTACAGTGAGGCAAATCACCCTTTCCCTGAGCAAGTACCTGACAGTGAGTCTGGCCATGTGCTAGATCACAGTGCAGAAATCCAGATGGAATGCTCACTAAGCAATCTGACATTGCTGTCTAAAGCTGGATCAATAAAGAAGTTGACAATCTAGTAAGGGAATTTCCCTTTGCCAGATTCCTTTTTCTACCTCTTAATTGGTTATGGGCTTGAATGGGAAACAGGAATAATTTATTAGCCATCTCTTCCTACCAAGCATATTCTAGTTCAATCAGTTGAACTTTTGTTTTCTCCAGCTTTGAAGAAAGAGGCTTAGAACCAGAAAACCCCTTCTCTGATGTCTTCATATAAAATATAAATGCTTAAAATGTTGAGATGCAGAAATCTTGGGCTCTTCACATTGTTACAGTGTAATATATTAAGATACAAAATAAAAACAAGTCATTTGAAAATTTTCTAGAATGATCTACTAGTATCAAGACTGAGTTCCCTGTGCCCTTTCTTTTCCTGCCCTTTCTCTCAACCATGCCTGTTTATGACAGTTGGGAAACCAGCTTGTACTTGTGTCCCTAACTCATTGTTTTGGTGATATGCTTCATATTTTTGTTTCCCCACTATAGCTCGCCTGGTGATATTGTAAGTCCAATTAATCAGGTTAAAAGTTGGCCTCCGAGAGGGTCATGGGAGCCCACTGATATTTGTTCACAGAATACTGGAGTAGTCTTTAACAGAATTGCCTGCTAAAGTGCTATACATATTAGAGCTACACATAAATATTCATATATTCATTGATGATTGATTGCATGAATAGAATAATGGACAAAGATGGTTAGGAGAGCTAGTCTATTAGAAAAATTTAAAATACAACCCTTATGTCCTACAAGTAGAATTTGAAAATTGCTATACCAAGGGTATTTCTCATTTTCTACCTTGTCATTCTATGCAAATTCTGGAAGACCCAAGGGGATGCTAACCCTGTCTCCCCATGAGGGATGCTATTCAGTTTAAATTCTGCTCCATGCAAGATCTCTAAAAATGAGTCACAAGATGCAAACAGCTAGAGACTTAATGTTTGCCTTGCTGCATTTCTAGTGTGGTTTGCTCCTATTCTTTTATAGTTTACTATTTCTTCTTTTTGGAATGGGTATGGTTACCCTATACCACTGCATATTGGGAATATATAACGTGTTTTCTGAATTTTATTAGGAGTTTCAGCTAAGAGTTTCCCTTCAGTGTCAGAGCAGGCTTTAGAATTGGACTTTTAGCAATGCTGAAACTATTTAGACTTTGGAGAAGGGATTAGTGTGTTTTCAGTTGTATATGAGATACATATATCATGCTAGGCAGAATTATGGTCTTGTGTTTATTTGGAAATTAAGTAAGGCTTAAGGAAATGTGTTTAGATGTCAGGTTGACAAAAGGTGAAATGTGACAGTTAAGCTAGATTGTTAACTTGATTGACTTGAGAACCACCCAGAGGATTAGTAAAGTACCCTTCTGAATTTGTCTGGATGGGTCATTAGAGGTACGGCCTTGGGTACAATGTCTGGTCCCTGGCATCTTCCTCTCTGATGCTATTCCTCTCCTCTGCTTCCCAGCTACCACAGAGTGAGCAGCTTTGCTTCACCATGCTTCTGCTATGATGTTCCAGCCTTGGAGCCAGCCAACCAAAGACTGAAAAATCTGAAATTGCTAATCTTATAAACTGTTTCCTTCTTTAAATTGTAGGGGTTGGGTATTAGGTCCTAGTAATAAGAAAGTTATCTTGGTTACTTTTCTTTCATTGCTGGGACAAAATACCCAACACCCCAAATGAAGGAAGGAAAGTTTTATTTAGCTCACTGTTTGTGGAGGTTTCAGTACATAATCAACTGGCTTCAAGGAGGGTGGCATGGCACAGGGGCAACACTTCAAGGCAGCAGCCACCAAAAGCAGCTAGATCAAAAAGGAGGGGGACAGAGCAACCTTGTTTTCCTCCCTATTACTGTACACAGGCCACCCACTAGCCCCCCATAGGGCTGGTGTAGCACTCACAAAATCTCCTTGCCCTCCTCTTGCTCAGGATGAGAATATTTACAAAGTAAGAACCCTAGATGCCTGCTGAGTCTTTTAGTTAAACTTCTAAACTGCTCAAGTTGACACAATGTATCAACCATAACAAAAGCTAACCAATAAAACCTTAAACTTGAAGAGGCAGATCCCTGTTAATAAACTAAGTTTGAAGAAGACAAGTACATAGAGAAACAGTCCTTGCTTTTTACTCCTGCCTACCACGGAAGTTGTGTACTAGTCTTCCTTCAAACCCTTCATTTACAAATGGACTTACAATCTGATTTATTATAGTTACTCCTTATTGAATACTCACTTGCAGCTGGGCATTTTACATGACTATATCAGTTCCTCTATCATCATGCATGACATTCAATACCTCATGTAGATGAGAAAAATGACTCAGACAAGTAAGTTACATTGGGTAAATGATGGTTTAGAAGTCATACACTGTCCCAACTCAAATTTTCTTTAATGTTTTCTGCTTCCACAGTTTCAGATTTGACCTAAAGATACATAGCGGCAACTCATGTAGCAAATTCAGGTTGACCAGTTAAATCCAAAGACTCTAGATTGTATGAACTAAAATAACAGATTATATTAGATTCTGGACAACTGCTCCAAACTCCAGTCCAGGATCACAATTAGAGCATCAATTTTCAGAACTAAACTACTTCATCTTCTATAACACCTAACAAAACGTCTCGCACATAATAGACACTCAAATGACATTACTTGATTTATTGGTTAACTCATTGGTTAAGAGACTGCTGCAGACCTGATGTAGTAATAATAATGCCTCTGGTTCTTTTCGTAGATGAAGCTAAACAAGGTATCTTGACATTTCATCTTTTCTGGAAATTAGCATGATGTTTAGGATTTTTTACATACCAATCCTGGCATTGCCAACATTAGGCCAGTTACACAATTCTTTCAACTTTGATTTCTTCCTTTTAAAAGGATAAGATGGAACTGGCTGTGCCTTGTTTTTCCACGGACACTCTAGTTAAGTTACATAGTGAGGTTCCAACAACTGCTACAAGGGTTCCTAGGTTATTTACAGACCATAAGAAAGAGGACAGAGGTAATGTCTTCAGTCTTCCACTCCTGACAGCTGCTTATGTCATTTATAAAATTGAGCCCATCTATATGCTTTGTGTGTGTGTGTGTGTGTGTGTGTGTGTGTGTGTGGTACCGGGGATTGAACTCACAACCTCACACCTGCCAGACAGGTGCTTAAAAGCCACTGAGCCAAACCCCAGGCCCTAGAGCCTGTCTATATGCTGACAGCTGAAGATTTAACCAGAAAGTTGTTAGGTTTAAACTGGGTAACAGAATATCAACTTAGGTGAATGTTCCATCAGGTTATGTGAGAAAAGAATAACTCTTGTGTAAATAATGAAGTTGCTATAGACTCAGATTCCTGCCTTGGCAATTCCCCTGGGATTCCTTTACCAAGTGAGGCAGTGACTTTGTGAAGGACCTTACTAGAGCCCTGCAAGTTCATCCAGAGTCTGTTTCCTAATAGTGGGCAAGATGTTCACTAGGCAGAAACATAGGCCAAAAGACCTGTGTTTGCATTATGACTCCACTGCTTGCTAACAGTGAAACTCATGTCTGAGTCTCTGTATCAGAATGATGATGTTGATGATAAGAAGTAGAATGACAGATTCTCCCATCTACAGTTATTGTAAAGAAAACATAAGATAAAACAGTAAGTACCTAGCAGAATGCCTTGATCACATAGCATAAAGGGTAACCATTGCTCTTAAGTACCCTGGAATGGTCATTGTTGATGACTTTACAAGGCAGTGAGGTTATACTGAGTGAGAACCCGAGATACTGAATCTTCTTTTCTTCTCCAGGTTTATAGTATCTTGTTAGAAATGGATCCTGAACTCAGTAGGTAGGGAGACATCTGTGAAATTAGTATAAGAACTTAATATTGGAATTATTTTTCTTCATTTATCCAGTCTTGCAATCAATAAATATTTATAACATGCTAACTTTGGTTAATTACTCAATTGGGCACAAGACATCAATGAAGATACTGACTGGGCCATCAAAAAGAGTATCTCTGATTCTCCTAATATCAGGCACAGTGAGTTATGTAGTTAGTTACTTTAAGTGAATAACTTGTTTCTAGTTGTAGTAGGGTGAATTATGCCCCACCCTCCAAATGTTTCAGCCATAACTCCCAGTACCTCAGAACATGACTTTACTGGGAAATCAGGTGTCTTAGTTACTTTTCTCTTGTTGCTGAGACAAAATATCTAACACTCAAAGTTAAAGCGGGAAGCCGGGCGTGGTGGTGCACGCCTTTAATCCCAGCACTCGGGAGGCTGAGGTAGGCGGAGCGTTGTGGGTTCGAGGCCGGCTTGGGCTACAACCCGAGCACAAGGCCGGCCTGAGCTACATAGTGTGACCCTGCCTCAAAAAAAAACCCGGGCCGGGAGTTTGGCTCAGTGCCTTAAGCGCCTGCCCTGGCAGGCGCGAGGTTGTGAGTTTCAATCCCCGGTGCCGCAAAAAAAAAAAAAAAAAAAAAAAAAAAAAAAAAAAAGTTAAAGCGGGAAAGGTTTATTTAACTCACAGTTTATAGAGGTTTCAGTCCATAATCAGCTAGCTCCAAGGCAGGGTGGTTTGGCAGAGGCAGATCACAGAGAAGAACCAGTTTGTATCAAGCAGAATATAGTAAAAGCAAGCAAGGAACGGACCTTAACAGCACTTTTCTGCCCCTTTTATTTTATTTAGGATAGTCAGGGCAAATAACAGTCCTACGCTTAGTCCCAGTGCTGTTGTACCATGAATCAATTCTAGTGTCACACACTCTAGATCCAGTCACTTTTGAGAAAATCCCACCTATGACAGCATGAGGCTTTGAGGGGATATCTAGGCACAAACCATAGCACCAGTTCTTTAAAATTTTCACCAGCTTACAATATAGTTATTAGGGTCCAGTGTAATCTGATACAACTGATGAAAAGGGGAAATCTGACAAAGACACTAACCCTAACTCTAACCCTAACTCTATTCAGCAGGGAGAGAAAAGGATTTGTATTTGAGGTGACGCATAAGATTGACCTTCTAGTGTATTAAATCTATCAAGTCAGAGTGACAGAGGACTTAGAGGAGTCTGAATTAAATGGACTTTCTAACCACAGCAATTTCATATACAACAAGTTAAACTTTATGTTGAATGTCTTCTGCTTTTAGGGATAAGTAATTTAAAAAAGTGATCTGATTAGCTGTGATGTATGACAAGAACTTTATGCAACATTGCAAAGTTAAAAGACCTCTTTGAATGAAAAATTGACAACAGCATATTTTTTTTTGATAGATATTGGGCTTTTTTTTTGTTTGTTTTTTAAAGACACATTCTGCCATTTTTTGCTGTGGTTTTCTTCAAGTCCACAGAAAAATGTTACTATACAAATTTATTAGTTTTATTGGCCCTTATGTTACATCAGAACTAGATGAGTAAAATCAAAAAGTTGTATGTATTTCCAGAAATGGTATCTCTAACAGGTAAGCTTTTTACTCAAACAGAAGTAAGCTGAAATGATCTCATTCTGATCCAGCGTTTGACAATTATATGAAATGGTAAGCATCTCCTAGTACTCCCAGCTTTTTGAAGGTCACTTTCTACTCAGGATCTTCATGGGTATTTTCTTGCAGCAGTCATCATTTCAGGCATTTCCATACCCACACTCCCCCCACCCCATGCATTTCTTTGGTAGGCATGTTTTCCCACTTGTTTGTCGAAGCTCATTCTTTAGATTGCCAATTTCTTAAGATCAGTGAGTGTGTGTACGTGTGTGCTTCTTCTCAACTATTGCAGGGCTTTGCCCATGGGGTGTACTTAACTCATGCAACCGTGGTGGACACAAAGCCTAGGAATATCATACCCAGTCTTTCTTTGCCTGGTACTGATACAGAAAGTCCCAGATATCTCTTCTTAGGAGATCTACAAAATGTCTACTTTGTATTTTACCTTTGCTTCTCACCAAGAAGTGTGTGTGTGTGTGTGTGCGTGTGTGCTCACACATGCGTGTTACTGGGGATTAAACTCAGGATCTTTAGGGCCTTTGTGGAATCTTATCCATGCTACCATGTAATCAACTCACTCATTTGCATGTGGGCAGAGAACTAAGGAGGGAGGAAAGGAAACAGGAGTAGGAGTAGAAGTTGGATAGACATTTTGCCTCATATCTTGAATGTTCAAATACTATTTCACAGGAAATAAACCATAAAACAAAAGACAGTCCTATCCTGTATATGCCACTTCTTCTTCGGTGACTCTGACTTGGTTGCTTAATATCTTATACCTGTAGTTTTTTTCACCTATAAATGAGAATAATACCACACCTTGCTTATGTTGTTGAATATACTAATACAAATGCAAAGTAGAATTATTTCTAGGCCAGGACAAACTATCATGAACCAAACTTGAAGATGCTTAGCATATTTTTGAATGTTCATCCCCTTCTGTTTTGCCTTCTTCTTCAAACTTCTATCCTGGGTGAGCAGCCCTCACCCCACAATGAAATTTCCTAGACTGGGAAAGGGCCAATTCCTACTAGTAGAAGAACTGTGCAATGCAGAACTGACTCCCACTCGCAGGGAGGAACACATGCTCATTAAATCTACATTGCCCGAAATGATTTGGGAGAATATACTGAAATGATTTAAACTACTATATTTTGAAATTTTATTAAATTAGGAAATATTTCCTGGGGGGTATTTCTGGAGCACTTTCCTGAAGTCTATATCGTGAGCTTCCTCTGAGGAACACACAGGTGTGCCCCAACTGCTAGGTTGAACCATATGACATCAAGCTCCTCACTATTTTTGACAGTTTATAGAGCTCAACTTAATCTTTCCTCCTATGCAGCCTTGTTCTGCTGTGGATTACAGAATTACAGGATGGTTCCAGGTCTTTTAGCCATAATAAGAACAAAGTTCTATTGAAAACATAGCTATTTTTCCTGTCTAATTGTGCAAATCTGCCGTATGTCTTTTTTTAATTTAAAAACAAAGACCAGAAAGTGTAACTATCACATGTCTAGCAGAAATCTGTTTATGCTTGGAATTAGTAAATATCAAGATGCTTCTTTACACTGACTGGCAAAAGCTGCAAAAGTATAATATGTAAACAAAAAAGAATTCCAAGACTAGGTGGGTGCTTACTCCAAACAGTATTCATTTGCATAATAAACAGTTCAATATTCAGGAGATTATAAAATAGCAATTATTGCTCAGTTGCTATATTCAGGCTTCTAACAAAAAAAAAAAACATTTAAAATGCAATAGTTTGCCTTAACAAAGAATTTTTCATAAAATTTTTATTTTGAGACAAGATTTTATTTATTTTTCAAAAAGGTTTTAAATACATTTCTTTTTTAGAAAAGAAGCAGAAATAGCCTAGGCTCGCCAACTCCCCTCCTCCAGCACAAAAAAGTGGTAAATAACCTCTGCTTTAAAAAAAAAAAAGACAATGAGCCATTAATAGTTTTTTTTTTTTTTTTATCTGTTTAAAACATACCTGCTGCGGAGAGTGTTTTCCTCATCTGAGAGGCACAGGGGACCAGTGAGGAGGGGGGATTCAGGCAGTGTGGGGAGTAGGACTATGTTCAGGCAGGGGGCAGAAACAGAAGTCATTATTTGTGGAAACCCACAGCCTACTTATGCTAATAGGAAGGTAGATGCAGTCTAAAACACCATCTGTGGTTTTTAAAATGACTCAAGTGTTCCAGGTATTGTATATCCAAGTGTGGTTTCTACTTGCTTGAGCTATAAGCATTTAACATTGGAAAAGAAATATGGCTCTTTGATTTCAGGCATTTTTGCAGTAAATGTCATAGTTTAAACACCTTTACATGGGACTTTGTGACTTTTCAATAGCACTGGTCTTAGAGACTTGTGTTTGTGTGTCACATTATGCTGTTTAATTGGGTGTGTGTTTACACCTATAAATCTGTTTTTTTAATGTTTGTTTCCTGCAGCGGTGACATGAAGGAATGGTTCTGTTTACACCTGTTTGTCTAGCAGATTCCTGTTGAAATGAAGCTCTTGGAATCAGAGTGGTTTTGTTTGCTGAGTTGGTGATTTCCCTATCAAGGATGAGAACTGGGAGGATAAGGAAAGAGATGACCAAGAAAACTAACATCCACTGAGCACCTTTTGGTTGCTTGGAACTTAGTGAAAAGTGGGTCACTTGGTTATACTACATGAGGAAGTCATAGACATCATGATAGCCCTAGGGTTTAAAACTCCTAGGGTGCCACACAAAGGACTGATTGATCCACTGGTATAAAGCCTGCTCTAATCAAGACCTTATAATTATTAACCCTAATTCTTTTTTTTTATTTTAAAGAGAAAAAAATAACAAAATCTCAAGGCGTGATGATTAGAGGGTAACAGCAGTTAATGCATTGCATACTGATATCTTTAAATTAGTTACTCAGAGTACAATATATCTACATTTAATTGTCCAAACAATATTAGCACAAACCATTCTTTTCAATAAACTAAGAGAAATTAGTAGTATAACTATGTTAACTATCATACACACACACACACACACATATATTATTTCTTTCAGCTTCTCCCACTAGGGAGATAATACAATGTCTACACATGTAAGTGTAATTTATTTCACTTATGAGAATGGTCTCCAGTTGCATTTATTGACCATAAACATCTCAAGCTTATCCTTTATGACTGAGTTGTACTCCACTGTATAAAAACACCACATCTTTTTTATCCATTCTTTGGTTGATGGATATTTAGGTTGTTTCCAAGATCTAGCTATTACAAATTGTGCTGCTATAAACGTGGGTGCACATGCAATGCTGTGGTACAATGTTTTTAATTCTTCTGGGAAGATTCCCAGAAGGAGAATAGCTGGGTCAAATGAGAACTCCAATCCTAGTTTTTTAGGAATCTCCACACTGATTTCCACAGTGGTTGCACCAGTCTACACTCCCATGAACAGTGGAGAAGTACTCCTTTCTCCCCACAGCCCCTCCAGCATTTGCTATTGATAGATTTCTTGATTACAGCCATTCTTTCCAAGGTGAGATGCAATCTCAGTGCTGTTTCAATTTGCATCTCTCAAATGACCAGTGATGTTGAATGTTTTTTCATAATATTTATTTTCTGTTTGTATTTCTTTATCTGAGAAGTATGTTTTCATCTCAGATGCCTATTATGAATTGTGTCTTTAAATTTGGGAGGTCTGATATTTTTTAGTTCTTTATATGCTCTCGATAGTAATCCTTTGTCTGAGGAATAGCTGGCAAACATTTCTTCTCACATTGTGGGTTGTCTCTTCATTCTGTTGGTGGTTTCTCTTGCTGTGCAAAAGCTTTTTAATAAGATGAGATCCCAGTTGTTGATTCTTTGTGATAGTTCCTGTGCGACTGGGGTTTTTTTCATAAAGTGCTGACACCAATATCTTCAAGAATTTTACCTATTCTATCTTCCAGTAGATTTAATATTTGTTTCAATATTTAGATCTTGCATCCATTCCAAATTTAGTGTAGTTCATGGTGAAAGATATAGGTTCAATTTAACCCTAATTCTTTAGGAGGTGAGTTCCCATAAGATTTTACTTTTTATATTTAATATTTTTTGTCAAATAGTTTTAAAATATTTATTTTTTGTTACATTGTGTCCTATTAATACCTTAATAAAAATTCTGTTCAGAAGAATGTTTTAAATACTTATAATGATAAGAAATAATGATTAGAAATGTTTGAAATTAAAATTTTTAATTTATATATCTTTTTTGAGTTGCAGAGAAGTATGAAAACATAATCAAATATGAATATTTTGAAATATGAATCACTTATTACACTAATATAAATTGTATGGGAAAAGAGGTATAGAAACCTTTTCAATATAAAAAAAGAATCATGTAAAATTTGTAACTTTTTAAGAGGAATTGTTTGACTCTATTCTTCAATAGCCGATGTAGGTGTGAAATCACATTGACATTTATGTCCCAGTGAAGTCACTGAGAAGAGTAATATAAAGTTGTATTTTAAAATGTCTATATTATATTCTTTGCAGCTATTTTCATTTATGATTAATTTAAGATGTCAACTTAAAATATATGAGATGGTACACAGTTTTTCAAATTTATGGGCGTTATACGCTACCTTCTTTTATGAGTAGCTTTAAAGAAGATACCCCTGGAAGGCTGAGACTTAAAAGAAGTTTAAACTTTGGTTCATCTTCTTTTGACTTGAAAAACAAACATTAGTTTCTGTAGAGGGCAAGACAGAACGAAGGTCAACATGTTTTCTTCACTCATTTCTGACACTGACCCAAAACTTTATTCTCCATTTGGCTATTTAGGGGCTATCAGCACTTAGAATAAAGACAGTGTATAGTTCAGGGAGGGCACTTGCTGAAGGTTTGATAACTATTTTTGAAAAATTTGCTGAAATATTGGTGTCTTTATGGGTTGAAAAACTTTTTTGTCTATGAATACTTACTTGCTTGGAGGCTCAGTTCATGTTATTAAATATTTCTTCTAGATATTTATGAGTGATATTCCCACCTTGTGAATTGTGAATGCTGAGTGTAGCATGTCACTCTGTCACAGCATTTCATGGCTTTCTCTTAGTGATGATTACCCTTTCTTTTTTTTAACTTTATTTTAAAGAGGATAAAACCAAGGAAAATAAAACAGAATAAAACCAATCAAAATAAACCAGTATAAGTGATACAGGACTTCAAAACCTTACAAAACCAACAATAGTTACCATAATGCCTTTTGTTGTCTTGAGAATAGCTGCAGATATCTTTGGACATAGTAAAAATTGAACAGAACAGAGTAGCATAGAAACAATAAAAACCAAATGATGAATGCAATAAAGGACTTCAAAACAAGCCAATAGTAAATCCAAGATGGCTACCATAACATGTCTTATGTTCTTTCAAATAGCTGCTCATGCCATCGGATTTAACATAATCAAACAAAACAAAAGAGAATAAAACTCAACCCCACAAAACAATGAAGATGATATGGGTTCCCTGCCAGGATCGCTTTCTTAACTAGACTGAGAAATTTTTTCATTGTCACATGTAGAAGGGTAGGGACAGAGATGACAGTTCTATTATGACTGTTTCTTTAACCTTCCAGGTTCATCTTAAAATTCCTGATCACTCAAGAATCATCATTAAGAGACCACAGTTACTCCCCGAACATTTCCAGTATTTGGTCTTTGTGTCCCTTCCAAGTTGTAACACTTTTAACTACGTTTTGTTTGCCATTTTGTCCTTTGAAATTCCCACAATTACTGAATAGATACAAATTAAATAAAAATGAAAAGCTCTAGATGCCATAAATGTTGATCCTAGCCCTGATTGAACCTCATCAGAATTACAATTGTTTTATTGCCAAAAAGAAAGTCTAGAGAGTCATAGTAAACACCTTTTGAGCTCTTTGAATCACCAGTCAAGTGCTAGATTACTATCCTATGAAATAAACTTCACAAATTACATTAGCAAGTTTAGCACATTTCTTTCTTTATTTAGAAACTGTTGGGTTATGAATATAAGGGTTTGGTAGCATAAGCTACAAAGTAGGAAATATAAGAAGATAAACAGATATCAAAGACAAGTCTTTACTGATCCCCACCAACAAGCGATTCTTTCCTTTACACCACAAAGTGATGTATGAGTGAAGATAGTGCCGAAATGATGCTGAGTGAAGAGTAGCACTGATGTTTGACTGGGATGTGCTGGTAGCTTATATTAGAGTATTGCTATTATTTTGCAACACTTGGTGAACAACTACTGGCCCAACACCACGCACTCCCACTCCTACCTCTTTGCCTGCACTGCTTTGGCTCCTCATTGAACCCTTAGATACAGCAATACCCTGACCAGCACTTGTTGTGATTGGCCAGTACCTAGACCACATGACTGCTGAATATTTTAAATACTGTCCCTGTTTAAGAGTATTGTTTTAGACTCTTGCACTTAATTTTTGGCCCTTTGCCTTTTCCTTCCTTTGCAGAAGAAAGGACCCAATTTTTCACAGTCTGAGAGTAGGAAAAAATCCAGGGTTGATAGCATGTATTTGATTTATGCACATTTTAGTGCATTTGCTACTTGTTCTTTGGTACTGTTTTATGATGGTGGTGTCACTGTTTTCCTACACCATAATTTCCTGGCGCACTTCACTGCTCCTTCATCGCACAAGAAACTGTAAGGGTCAGTGATCTTCAGCGCCGCCACTTCCATTTCCTCATTACAAAAATTGACCTTCTTTCTGTTATTTGAAAGGGCTCAGGCCACTGTCATTCAGATTTCAGGACTGTTGCACAGTAATGACAGTATAGGAGGAACAAGCCACCATCGCAGCAGCTGGGCATTGTGCTTCTTCCTGGAATCCATTTTGGATTTCTTAGTCGAGCCAGCAGGCGCTGTTTGCAGTCTTTCCCCAGCATTATATTCTACAGTAATTCCCTCCTGATCGTTAAATCATTTAGCTGTATTAAAGCATTGTACTCTACTCTGTGAATATTTGCCAAGGTTCTTGTGCTTTCTAGGCAATTTCACATTCATAACTCACATCATTCAACTCAATATATGCAACTAGCATCACAGAAAAATTAACTAGTTAGTAATCCCTGTTAAACTCCCAACTGCCTTCTCATTGTGACTTTGGTGAGTGCGCAGGTGTGGAAGAGGGACAAACATAAAGTCAGTACAGGCCCAAAAAAGTAAAACACTAGCAAAATAAAAATCAGACCACTCCCGTCTTCCTAAAGGGTGTTTCATCTATTCATTATATTTCTTATCCATTGTAATACCACTAATTGTCTTATTTTGTGATCCTAATGTTGTAGGAATGATATCAGAAATCTTCAAACGATACAAGGGAAGTATTATAGATCCCAACCTGCTAAATGTCTGTTACACTGAGCTTGTGTTCCTAAAATTCAAAGAATGAATTCTGAGGAACATGGAGGTTAAGAGTAGGAAACTTTATTGAGGCAAAGACAGCCCTTGTCTAAGAGAGATGGGAGGGGACTTGGAAAGTGGGTTGCCACGGACTTCACCTACAGGAGAGGCTTTATAGAGCAAAATCATGAGGTGAGTACCAAATCATAAGGTGGGACGAAACTGATCTACCAATAAGATTACAAGTATAGTCACTTAGGTAATAGTGAACCAATGGGGAAACAAGTCACATAGCAAGTGTACATGGAAAGAACATCCCTTCTTTCCTGGAAGGGTCAGGTCAGGAGGTCATTTTCCCACACCCAGGTGGCTGATGCCTATTTAGAGTATTGATCATTATTGCCTATCCCTTAGATTAGTAGTAGGTGCAGTCATTTCATATTGGTTTTGAGACCTGGCCTTTAACAAATTTGCCTCCGCCTACAGTTGTAATGTGTTCTTATCTTGTGCACTGGCTTCTTCAGAGGTCTAGCCCTGTCTGACTGCCAACAATACAACTTTGCTGTCTGTAACACTAACTTGTTCCTTGAAGAGTAATTTTACAAAGTGAATATAGGATACTGGAATACAAAGTTCTAGTTATTAACCTTCAAAATAATAATTTTGATGTGCTAAGCAAAAATTGCTGTCTTAATACTACAAATGAATTTTATTATAACATGTTAGTATTATAACTTAAATACATCTGTTTCATTCAATCAGAAAAGGGCAATTCATTACATGTATATATTTTTAGGGGGGGTGGTACTGGGGATCAAACTCACTACCTTGGGCTTACCAGGCAGGCAGTTGTGCCACTGAGCTATATCCCCACCCTGAATGTATTTTTAAAAGAAGTTATATTATTTATCATACTCCGTATCTTGGTTACTTTTTATTCATTGCGGAGACAAAACGCCTGACACCCAAAATTAGGAAAGGAAAGGTTTATTTAGCTTACAGTTTTTGGAGGTTTCAGTCCACAATCAACTGGCTCCAAGGCAGGGTGGCATGGTACAGGAACAACACTTCAAGGCATCAGCCGAGCAAAAGCAGCCAGAGTAAAAAGGGGGCAAGAGCAAGCCCATTCTCCTCCTTTATATAGTATACAGGACACCCCCTCCCTCCAGGGTGGATGTAGCTTCACAAATATCCTTGCTTCTCTTTGCACAGGATGAGGATGTTTACCAAGTAAGACCCCTGGCTC
The DNA here is from genome assembly GCA_004363535.1 of Dasyprocta punctata. Classification (NCBI taxonomy): domain Eukaryota; kingdom Metazoa; phylum Chordata; class Mammalia; order Rodentia; family Dasyproctidae; genus Dasyprocta; species Dasyprocta punctata. Next base: position 19,687 of record RJWM01001008.1, read on the forward strand.
CCTGCTGAATCTCTCAGCTAAACTTTTGACCTTCTCAAATTGACACAATGGCCAGGTAACTGCTTGTGCTCTACACCCCAGGATGTAGAGCCGCTGCCTTACTTAATTAAGCTTCTAGACTTCTTAAGTTGACACAATGTATAAACCATAACACTCTGACAAATGGTCATAAATATATAATGTAATGCTATTCTTTTTGATAAATTCTTTAGGTGTTCAAACCATGGAATCAGGAGCTCCTTTGAGCCTTGTTTTTGTTTTTTAGAAGTATTTCTTGTCTGCTGAAGAGTGTGTAGAAGGTAAGAGCAGACAACAAACTCCCTGCCCTTACATAACTTATAAATGATATTTGAACTTTTCACTAATCTTTTGCTTAAAGTGTTAATTTTAGAATTTTGTTTTGAATAAAAATATGAGTGAGATTTAATTTAATGACAAATAATTAAGTCCATCAGGGTATATTGTGCATTCCCAAGTCAGTGTACAATTTCCACTTGCTGAACAGCATGATTGTGATGACAAGTGAAATATAATTCAAGAAAAGAATAGTTCTAAAAGAGTTCTGACTTTCTATGGCCTTCTAAATCTTTACTAGAAAGCTTGAAAAAAAAAATTTTCCCATGGTCAGTCGCCATCTGTGTGTATGTGTGTAGTGTAGTTCAGGTTCTCATCATAAAATAAGCTACAGTTTTATGGCAAAACAAATCTGAAACTTTGGATTCATGAAGCCATAAAAGTGTTTAAGATTTTAAAATACAATTTTTATGTTTCTGAAAATGTTGTATTAGTGCAGTTTCCTTTTTAAATTAAAAATGTTTAATAATTTTTAATGCAGTTTATTTTCATAATGCCCAGTATAAAAATTTGATAATTATTATGCAAATATTATTTATAGCCAAAATACCTCTTTCACATATACATTTTAAACTGCTTGTATTAAAGTACCTGAGATCTCAGTTTGGGCAATTCTGAGCACTATTAGCATCTCATATTTGAAATGGAGCTTTAGAATAATAAAAATATAATAATTTTCCAGAATAAAAAAGAATTAATTATGCAACCTTAGGAGAGAAATAAGGAGTGAGCAGGTGTAACACAGGCCCAGGAGGAGACAAGTACTTGTGCAAATGTAGCATGAGCCTCTCTGTGATTAAGGAAGAAAAAGAAGTCCCGCATTTCATATTTCTAGTCTTCTTATTAAGTACAGGATATCCAATACATCTCTACACCCCAATTTGTACTTGGCACAATCCTAACCAAGGATTTAGAAATAGCTTATTTTGTGGTTAGAATCATGTCATTTTCACCAAATGACGTGTGTGCTGGGGAGAATTTCCTGACCAAAGCTTTTTAGTCAAAGTAAAATGATGTAGTTAAACCTTTACATCTTAGTCACAGATTCTTTCCACCATGACATGGTCACAAAAAAGATACCAGTGGGCTCCTGTAACACCGAAAAGAAGCCACTACCTGAGGGCTAAGGGAAGCAGGAGAGGTTCCCTAGATCCTGCTCCTTAGGACAATTCCTTCTAAAAGGAAAAGAGAACCCTCACAGGGAAGGGAATCTTTGATTTTTTTAGGTAAAGTTTGGTCTTATCCAATGTGAACCTTTCTACTGGTTGGTCTTTTCACACTAAATGTACCCCCCATTGTTTATGATTGAAAGTATGCAAATTAGTTTGTTTATTTCAGATAAAATTTTTTACCATGGTTTTATCCTTTAAACTGGTTACTGAGTATGAACCAATAATACTAACTTCTAAAAATATCCTGAAAACCAAGATTGTTTTAAATTTACTGGAACTTTTCCACATTGTCCCAAATCATTCTTGGAAGAAGAAATGGAATTACCTGAACAACAACAGCTGGGATATTGTGGTTCCAAAAATGGAGAAAATAATACACTAAGGTATAGGCATTTTTTCAAGGTATAGGCATTTTAAAAATGAAAATGTAGGATGACCTCCCCCTCCAGCAGGCATGTCCAGATATTTGAAGTGATAAGAAGAAATACCTTGTGTTGTAGTTTCAGTTATCTTGATGTAGAAACTTTCATGTAAAGCTGAGAATATAATATCAAAAACATACATCTACTTTCTACTTCCATCAAGTGGAAAGAGTACCCCATCCCAAAGCCACAAAGGAGCGAAAGCTGTATTATTTACTATGACCCATGTTAAAAAGGACAAACTCCCTCCACTGTTTTAGAACTACTAATACCTTCTTTCCCAAAAGAGGACACAGTTCATGGGAGAGAAGTTAGTCAGTTTCCATTCGTATTTACATAATCACACAAACTGAACTACTTGATTTTTAATTTTGCTGGCTCTGGCAAAGTGTGTGTATTCCTGTAAGATGATGGTTTACAAGTCTTTACAAATCTGTAAATTAATTCAGCAGGATAAAAAGGCTGTGCCACCTTATTGTTACCATGGATGATGAGGTTCAGGACAGGTTCCTAGGTCCTTGTGTGTGACAAAGAATTGCACATGACAGGCAACAGTAAGGACAAAGCAGCAAAGTCTGTTAAAGTGATAGTGCACGCAGAGTGAGTGGGCTTGTGCTGTGACGGGAAAATAGCCGGAGCAAAGGGAGTATGAGGTGTAGGGGTTAAGATGTTGCAATGGTTCTGAGTGCCTCCTGTTGTGGGTTTTCCAGAGAAGGATTGACAACATGATCAACAGGGTGCTGAGTCACGTCAGCTGCATCTGTTGTGCTAGTCCTTTCCTATGATTCACTCTGCTATAACTGGATGGATGAGATGCAGTTTATATGCCTGAACTGCCAATAAGCTTTTGGTGATACAAGGTTACTACAAGTCATACCAACCAATATGATACGGATGCATCTTAGTTTGGAATTTCGGAATTTTCCAGGGCAGGCTAGAGGTTCTTTACTTTTCTTATCTCTGCCTCTGTGTAGTAAACCTTACGGTGGTGTGTGGGTGGGTGGGGGTGGGTTGTTAGGTACTGGAGCGTTGCTCAGGTTAGGTAAAGGGAGGAGAGTGGTCCAGCAGCAAGTGGAAGGGAACAGCCTCATAGCCCCAACTGTACTACCTACAGTACCATCATTCCTTGTCACCACTAAAATATTGCTATAAAATTAAGGAAAAGAATAATACAGGATGAATGGCTCATTCTCATATATGAGGTGATTCTTTTTTGTCAATCATTATGGCAAAATGAATGACTATCACAAAAAACTACCTGGATGCAAATCAGACTGTGAGCACCACTGTTCCTAAATAAATATTATTCATTTCTAGGTTAAACCTCTGGCAATCTCTGTGGCTTTTGTAGGAAAGTAGTGGCACTCTAAGGAAATAATTCCTGCAAAGCAAAACAAAACAAAATAAGTCCAGCATGGTAGTGCACGCCTGTTATCCCAGCACTCAGAGGCTGAGGCAGAAGGATTGCCATGAGTTCCAGATCAGCCGGGGCTACACAGTGAGTTCAAGGCCAGCCTGAACTGCATAGTGAAACCCTGTCTCAAAAAGATGAAACAAAGCAACATAAAACAAATGAAATGAAACACCATTAGATGATCCATGCAGAAATACAGTGAGAAAATCTTTGTAAAAACAAAGATATTTGAACAGAGAAAGGAATGAACAAGTAAAAGGAATATTTATGCATGACTTATTGGGTTTCCCTGCATAAAATCATCTCATTTAATCACACTACCAAACTTACGAAGTTTCGTATAGGGAACCAAAGGGGTTAAAGTTACTAAGAATAATGGCGGTAGAGGTAAATGAGCCAAGTTCTATCAAAACATGATTATCATCTTCCTTTCACACTTGCCTAGAACATGTGACATAGGGAGTACAGAAATAAGCAGAAAATGTAAGATAGCCCTATAAAACCTATTTAGAAAATAACAAGAAATGAAAAATATTTGAAATGCTTCATTTTCCAACTTTTTGGGGAAAATGCAGAGAAGCATCCCTAGAGTTTATTCACATAGTGACAGTGAACAATCTAGTCAATAATTTGCATGGTTGTGAAATTACTTCCTTCATTATGTTAAAACATGCATTTCTATCCTGTCTAGCGATGTGTTGAGGAAAATGATGAGTAGAATTGGCTTCTACCATTTAAGTGCATAGCTTTCATATAATGTGGGCTACACACATAGGCAAGAGAGTTCTATCGTCAGGACTGTGAGGATATTGAAATCAGGGAGCCCTGTGCTTGGGGAGCAAGCAGGAACATGTCTCAGTGACCTGGCAGCTGCCCCATAGCGACACGGTTTCATTGACTAATGGGCAACATCGACTTTATCCACACCTCACTTTATTCCAGCTTCATCGTTCCTCATTCACTTATTAGTCATAGGAATATCATACAAATTGATATTCCTAGATGAAATGGGCTTCCTGGAAGAAATAAATATTGCAAAAGTGGTCTTTTATGATGAAACTCAACTTTGGGAAAGTCTGAGAAGAAAGAAGTGCTATTAAAATACTGTAGCTGTCAGTTTCTAAGACCTTTTACATTTGAACAATAATTAAAAGTCTCATTATTTAAGAGAAGGCAACCAAATGCATTGTTGGTTTGAATGCAAATCCTTTTAAAGACGCAAATGAGAAATGTACTATAGAAACAGGTCAAAACAAGCAATAATTTTTCTTTGGGTGAGAGTTTAAAAGATGCCTTCTTTAATATTTTGTCCCGAAGGATTGTAAATTTTGAAACAAGCTACACAATCTAAAAAATGGGAGAGATGTTCTGGAATTAATTATATGAGAGGAAAAGAGTTCAAGGTCAGTCAACCTCGTAACATATTGTTAGGTACTGAGGAGGGCTGGGTCTGACACTTACTGTCAGTCTATATGTTATGCCAGGCATTTTGTTAAATATTTAAAATGCAGTACCTAATTTAATCATCATAACAACCTTACAAATAAGGTAGTATTATTGTCTCCATTTTGGAAAATCAAAATAGGTAGTTCACTGGCTTGCAAAGGCCGGACAGCTAGTGATAGCAGAGCCACTGTTTAGCCCAAAATCTGCCCGACTCAGGGTTTTAAGCACCATGTTCTATTTTTCATTCTTTAGCAGTGAGTAGGCAAGGCTGATACTTGGACATCTTCTGCTGTCCCTGCCTTCTTTCCTCCCATCTTTCCCTAGACATACTTCTCCAGGATGAAGAAATACAATAATGCTGCCTTTGATGAGTCACACTTGTGAATGAATTTCTATTATTTGGTCAACCATCAGTTAGTAGAACACTATTTGCCAGTAGTGCAAGAATTGTATACAGGACCACATAAGACTGAATCAGCTTAAAATACCGCTGTTCCAAAACACAAATTTTCCCTTCATAGATTTGACTCTCACCTTCCCCTCACAGACTTCCTTTCACACACAACTGATAAAATACCTCATTGAGGAAGGAGGAATCTGAGCTACCGGTAAATTAGTTGCACCATTTTCTACTGAGATTTGAGGGCAAAAGTAAATGCATCAGGTAGGGATACAAGGATTAGATTCTCTGAGGGTGAAACTTCACCACAGAACAGGGTTTGGACTCAAAGGCCTTTTTGGGGTTGGGGGCCACCAGGGATCAAACTCACAACCTCACATCTGCCAGACAGGCTCTTAAGCCACTGAGCCAAACTCCCAGCCCTAGTTTTTTGAGGCAGGGTCACACTCTGTAGCTCAGACCAGCCTTGCGCTCACGTTGTAGCCCAAGCCAGCCTCGAACTCACCACACTCCTCCTACCTCAGCCTCCAGAGTGCTGGGATTAAAGGCTTGCGCCACCACGTAAAACAGGCCTTTTTATACTCTCCTTTCATCAGTATCTTTAATGGGACTTTTAACAGATCAACAGACAAAAACATTGGCAAGAATGGTTGACAAAATTCAAATATCCTCCCTTTCAGAGCACATCATTCTCTCCTTCTCCCCACCTTCAGGGAGAGGCTGTTTACTTGACCAAGAAAGTGGAAAGGAGGTTCAGTCAGTACACAGATGACCTCTGCTTTCTTCAGCTTCCTTACTCAGAACGTGCCCGAAAACTGAACTCTTTCTCCTACCATTTGCTTGGTAGATGCTCCCAGGGGCAGGAGGGTCCGACCCACCCACTTAATCTCGTCTCCCTTTGGCGGATGTGTTCATCCTTGACTGTTTTATCTATTTTTCAAATGGTTCCCAGCTTGAAGAAACTAATCAAAAGGGTAACTAAAGCTCCCTTCCAAATCTTCAACAGCCCCAGGACAGACTGAATATACTTCCTACAGGGTAGCAGAGTAGTCAAAGATATAAGGAGTGGGAAAATTTCGGGAGCTTCCCATGAAATTGTTCAATCTGACTGAAATATTCAGTGAGTGCTTAAGATTTAAAATTTTTATTGCAGTAAAAGACACATTGCCATTCATCCTCCTTAACATCCTCCTACTAATATTGGACACACTTATCCCATTATCTTTGCCACTTTCTGGAGCAGTTCTGGAAGTCCACTTTCATGAGTGTCTTTATGAGGTGTGATAAAAATAAGAGGAATGCTGCTGAGTGCCGTACAATGCCAACAATACACTACAATGTGTCCTCATCTACCTTATTTGCCATCTCTGGCACTGTGCGACTTCTGGCTCTTCCTCAAAATCACAACAACCATGAAAGCTAAACATTTTGAACTGTCTCAGAACATCAAGACAGCCACAATGGTACAACTAAAGACAGTCACAAATGAGTATAAAAATTTAAACAGTCACCTTATTTTTCAGTCATACTTCATATACCCTAAGACCAGGCAAAACTAATATTTGCTCTCCATATTTTTGTTTCCTCTTGAAAATGCTCTCTCCAGATGTCCCAGAAGAATTATAAAGGCCAGCATCTCAGATTGATGGATTTTGACCCCAAAAGACAGATCAGTTTTGTTAAACATCAAGTTCTAAGTGCCTTCCCAAAACTGTCCTGTAATTTCTTTTACTTCTCTACCACTCGTCTTTCCTTTCATCATTATTTGCTTGTGCATTTTGAGTGTAGTGCGCAGATACATTTGGAAAACAGTGTTGGCCTGGACGCTGTGACAGACCACACTGTAAGGACAGTTGGCAGCACCACATTCCCAATTCTACGCAAAGAACATATAAACTCTTTGTACCTGACACTTTACACAATATGCTCCCTGGCTTTAAGAAAACATGATTTCATGTTCTTACTCTAATCAGTCTTGCCTGCCAGCCTGGAGAACTGAGAGGTTCGTTGTTATATGCAGCTGTCATTTGTTCCATCTCCAGGCTCTCTCTGCCTTCAGTATCTTTGTGGTATTTAGTGAAAGTCATTTTCAGTTGGAAATCTTCTGCCCTTTCAGTAAGTGCAAGTATAGCACTTCATCAATGGCCAAAGAATTCCGAGCTATCTGGGATGTATCAGGACAGTTGATAAAACCTCACGGTGCAACCTATGATAGTACATCCCATCATAAATTAAAAAAAAAAAAGGCAGAAAGGGCCTTTGTCAGTGTTTATCTGAAGCGCTTTTATTCTTTGCCCTTGATTTCCTCTTCAGAAAATTGATGTGCCCTTAAATTGAAGCAAGAGGCTTGACAGGTGATGGTTAGTGTGATAACTGCTCAGATTTCATCAGCCAGTGTTTTTCTGGTGGTGCAATTGTCGGAACTTTCAGCTAGATTACCTGTCATCCACTGCATCAGATAAAAGAGACAGGGTTGAAAGATGCAGTTTCGCCACCGTACCTTATAGGAAATGAAAAGTGCAGGTGTGGCCACAGTAGCGAGGGAGAAGTACAATTATTTTCTAATCAGGCTATTTCTTAGAGAAAGTTGGTGCCCAACTGACAGCAATTGGACAAAACCGTTGCTCGATCTGCATTGTTTAATTTATGAGGAAGAAACAAAAAACACGGACAGTCACACGGGAGGTAGTGCTGTATGCTCACTCTCTTAATCTATTTGTTCCCTATGTCAAAATTTTTGCTGTTTACTTTTAAAATACAAGGAAAAATATTCTTATTTTTGATACATCTCATAAGCCATTGTTGAGACTTTATTATGAGTTGCTGTTGAACTATGTGGAATCATGAGGGAGGCATTATTCTATAGAAAGTTTTACAGAAACACTTTTCAGTTAAAAACATTGAATGTAGCATATTTGGGGGCAAATGTTCTACATGAGAATAATTTTGTGAAAGAACCTTTCTTTCTTTCTTTTTTTTTCTTTCTTTCTCTTTCTTTTTTCTTTCTTTCTCTCTCCTTTTTTTCTCTTCTTTCTCTTATCCCTTGTCTTTTTTTTTTTCTTTTGGTGGTGCTATAATTATTATTTTGAGACTTGGTCTCATTAAATTGCCTAAGCTAGGTTTGAACTTGCAATCTTTCTGCTTCAGCCTCCCTCTTTCACATTTGAAAAACAATATGAGGTAATAAATCAAGGTAGGAAAGACTATAGATAAATGTATGCTTTTACTCATGGATTATATGATTCACTAGTTCCTAAACTCAGATTAAAAAGAATGAACCAATTCTATCTCTTTCTGTTACTTCCTCAAAATAGAAACAAGTATTTGAACATGACAAAAGGAAAATGAGCACCTTATTTCCTCATGGAAGAAGAGCAGTATGTACCATGATCTTAGCACATTTAAAAAAATTTTTTTTTGAGGTCAGGGAGAATGCAACCAGAAGACAACTAGTCTGCCTTCCTGGTGAGTGGCACGGCCGGTGTGGACTTCAGGAAGAGAAACATCTGTGCCTCCCATTCGCCTACTTGTGCAAATCAAGACACCCCCATCCCCCACCCCATAAGCAACCTGCTGGTTCAGAGGACCAACTAAGTTGTTAGCAACTAAGGTACATAAAGCAACTAAATGCTTGTATTGTTTGGTTGATTTTGCAGGCCTGGGGCCAGTAGTCTGAACATCTCTTGGGAGGATGACAGTATGCAATGTAGCAAATATGGGGGATTCCCTTCTGTCTTGTCTTTGAGGCCCAATATTGTTCTCATTGTTTGGCTTTATTCTGATTATTTTTTTTTTGCTTTATTTCATATTCTGTTTTGATTGGCTTTATTCTGTTTTGTTTTTGGCTTGATTTTACTATACCTGATGGAATGGTCAACTACTATGAAGATAACAAGATAGACTATAGTAGCTATTGTTTTCCTAGTATCTTGCTTTGAAGTTCTGTACCAATCCAAACAAAGCAGCAAAATTGCCTGTCTCCAAACCTACCGGTTGCTTGAGGGAGAGGTGTTTAGGTTTGATTCTCAGCCAGCATGCTGGTAGGCTCAGGGAGGTGCTATCTGACTTTTCTTTTCCTGGATTCTATACAACTTGCACAGCTTACCAGAAAGGCTGGTGAGTTAACTTTTTGTTGGGTCCGCTCAGTCTCAGCAAGGCTGATTCTTGAGGAGGCACTGATTTTTCTTTTTCTGGAATCCACGAAGCTTGCAAAGCTTCAGTCTTAGCACAATTGATCTTACCCTTAATGAGGACTTACTTTCAGAGTTTTCCATAGTCATCCATGATCATTCATTTTCTAGACTGAAACTTAGCTTCAAATCTCTTACACAAGGAGTAATTATTTGTTATTGGGACAAAGTAATAAATTTCCATCACATACTCACACACACACACATTTTGATCTTCCCATTTCAAAATAATTATGTATATTCATCAGGGTACAACTTACCAGAAAATATTTATTGTCAGATATTGGAATCTCCTCTTAAGTTGAATTCATAATATGCTTAGTATGCTTAAGAATCAAACTAATATGGGCATCTCATAGCACTTACTTATTAAGTCATTTATAAAACTTTCTCTTTTCATTTTTTTCTCTCTAATTCCCTGTTTTTATTTCATTTGGAGGTAGTTGGCCAAATATGTGGGTGTTTCTGAGAAGAGTCTAAGATCACATGCTTTAAGAGGAGTGGTTGAGGAAAAGGAGGCAGATTGCTAACATCCTTTACGTACTTCTACATGGCTGTACTTGAATTACCTTTGTAAATAACAGTAATCATAAAATAGGAATTCTTTATGAGACAGGGTCTCATTTTGTAGCTCAGTATGGCCTTGAACTCATGATGATCCTCCTAACTCAGCTTCCCAAGTGCTAGGACTACAGGCATGTACCACCATGCCTGGCTGGGCAATCTTTAAGAAAAATATCTTGTCTTAGAAATCAGTATGCTAAAGAAAAATATTGGCTCTTCTGCTTTCTAGCTGTACAGCTTTTAGCAAGGAATTTTTCTCCTTTGAGCATCAATTTTCTCACCAACAAAACTCAGATAGTATTAATTCAAATAATAAAGTCCAGGTCATAGAATTATGGTGAGAATTAATTTATATAATGCATGTGAAGAGCTATATGCATGGAAAGTATCCAATTACCAACTTTTTCAAATATGAGACTCATGTATCTACTACTTAACTAGATACGAGATATTGCTGAAGTAAAAAATTCTTAACTGTTTTGAGTCAGTGCTTTTCCTTTTTTATGAAGTTCCTAGGTTAGAAATGATGGGATCTGAAGCCCCTTCTAGCATGTTAAAGATTTCATTTAAAATATAGTTGGAGAAATGAATGTGTATTGATTTCATAAAGACTCAAACTGTGATCATGATTTAAATGTGTGTTCAGATCTCATCACTAAGCTGAACCTTCTGTCCAGGAACCACATTCCTCTAATCACAGTCCAAGTGTTGGTTCACAATTGAGAGCCACTTTGAGTAAATATTATCCACAGGACCTTTCTGCCTCAACAAAAAGAAACAACTTGCTATTTCTTTACTTAACCAACATCTACTTTCATATCTCTAAAATGTGTAGCTTCTGAACATTTAAGGAATATAAAATGCATAGTCTATGTGGCGAAAGCTTGCCTGACTTCTCCAGGTTATAAGAAAATGCTTCTCCTCCAATGTCCATCTCTAATGCTGCCTGTGGGTTTGTGAGGTCAGCTGGTCAACACTCATTGCAGCTCAAATAGTCGCCTGGAGAGACAGTTGACTATTTTGAGCTGGATCATTTTATGACAGATTATTAGAAAGGCTTTTCTTGTACTGAAATAAAATCAAGCTTCATGTAACTTTTATCCACTTGGTTTCTCTTGATGTCCCTCAAATCTGGGCAGAATCCATCCTCTGCTTCTCCCGTGGGATGACCTGCCGAAATTTTCAAATTTGCTTCATGTCCTTTTTATGCTGACTGTTCTCCATGGTCACTGTCTACCACCTCACCGTGAGTTAATAATACATGTTCCTTGAGCATTCCTGCAGGGTCACAGCTGCAGACATTTGACTGCTCTTCGTATTTGCATCCAGGGGCCCTTAAAATAGTTCACCAACAAAGCCCTAGCCCAGAAGCCTCTGACAAATGTCAAACATAGTGAGACTATCCTACCTCCACTTCTGTACTGTCATCTGAGTGTAGGTGAGTTAAGTCTGCTTCATTTTGTCACATCTCCCAGCATAAAAATCTTATTTTAAAAAACAGGGAGAAGAAAAGAAAGTAATTTAGCCTAACTTGGTTTTAGTGAATACATTCTGGGCCTTACTAATTATCATTTTCTGTTTTATGTGAAGACAACAATCTAGTTAATGATTCCTTTGAAAATGTTCCATTTTTGGAGTATTTGGACCTCCATACACAAATAAATAAACACACTTGGATTTAATTCTTACAATTTATAAAAAATCTAACTCATAATAGGTCATGAATTTAAATGTAAAATCAAAACAATAAAACTCTTAGAAAAAAATAGCACACAGCCTTTGGGACCCAGGATTAAGAAAAAAATATGGAGACTTAACACTAAAACACAATCCAAAAAGGAAAAATTATAAATTGAACCTCATCAGAATTAAAGTTTTTTGTTGTATGCAAGTCTTTATAAAGAAAGTTAAAAGAAATACTTCAAACTGAGAGAAAATATTTGCAAACCACACTTTTAACAATGGGTATTTATCTTTACTCAACAGTGAAAAAAAAAATTAGAAAATGGATCAAAGACATGAAGTGACATTTCACTGAATAAGATGTACAGGTGGAAAATAACATTATTAGCCATTAAAGAAATGCAAACTCAAACCACAATGAGATGTCAGCCTGCACTTACGAAAATAACTAAAATAAAAAATAATGATAAACCCAAAAGCTGATAAGGGTGCAAAAAGACTAGATTACTCATACATTGCTGGTAGAAATGTAAATGATGTGCTCATTCTCAGAAAAGATTAAGACGGTTTCTTATAAAACTAAACAAAAAGCCGCACACTCCTTTAATCCCAGCACTAGGGAGGCTGAAGTAGGAGTGTTGTGAGTTAGAGGCTGACTTGGGCTACGTGAGCACAAGTGCGACCCTGCCTCAAAAAAAAAACTAGGGCTGGGAATTTGGCTCAGTGGCTTAAGTGCCTGTCTGGCAGGCACTGGGTTGTGAGTTCAATCCCTGGTGCCAGAAAAAAAAAAAAAAACCTTTTATGCCATAGTCCATTTATCTCAAAGAAATGAAAATTTATTTTCACATTAAAACATACACAAAGCTGGCCTGTAATCTCAGTCACTTCAACATGTTTAAGGCCAATCTGGGCAACTTAATAAAACCCTGCTTCAAAAGGAAAAGCAAAAATGGCCAGGGATATAAATCAGTATTGCAGTGCCCATGAATCCAAACCTCAGTACTGCAAAACAAAACCAAAAATCCTATATATAAATATTCTAAGCTGTTTTACTTGTCATAGGTAGAATCTGGAAGAAATGCAAAGGTCTTTCAATGACTGAATGGTTAAGCAATCTGTAGTATATATACACTGAATGAAAAGGAATGAATTATAGTATTGTACAGCCCTCCTTGTGTTGTGGTGTGGCTGGGTCACTGAATTAGATCGAGGACATTCTTCCCACTAGAATGTGACCCAGCTAACATTTTGGACCATGTAGTGCAAGCTGTGCTTTAGAAGATATTGGAACTACAGGCAGAAGTTACCTGGGTCCCTGATATTGTGAGCTATAATTCCAGCCCGAGACATTTCTTTTCTTTAAGGGTAAAATAAGTAATACATGGAACACATCTTTACTTTGGGCTTTCTGTTACATGAAGATGAATTAAAATCTAAAAAGTTCAAGACACAGATCCAAGTGATACAAAAGACAGTGTGACTAGAATGAGGTAGTTGTATAGGATGATGCCAAAGAAGTAACTGACCAGGGTAAGGAGCAGGGTTTCATTCCAAGTGTAATGGATAGCTATCTGCTATAACAAAATATCATAAACTACACCTTTTCTAAACAATAGAAATATAGCTTATAGTTCTAGAGGTTGGGAAGTCTTAAGTTCAAGGTTTAGATATATTTGGTGTCTGTTGATGGCCCATATCCTGGTTCCTGGAAGATTCTTCCTGCTAAATCTTCACATAGCAGAAGGGGTGAGTGAGGGCCCTTAGGCCTATTTTATAAGGGTAATAATCCTATTCATAAGGACTCTGTCCTTGTGACCTAATCACCTTCCCAAAAAGCTTTTCTCCTAGTACCATGACCTTGGGGATTAGGAGTTTTACATGAGAGTTTTGTGGGAAAGCAAACGTTCTGATCATAGCAAAAATTCATGGAGATATTTTGAATGAGAATGCACAATCTGATTTACATTTTAAACATTTACTTTGTTTGCTACATGGGACCAGGGTGAAGCATGGAACCCAGTTTTAAGGTTGTTGGAGTACTCTAGGCAAGAGACACAGAAAAGTGGATAGATTTGGGAAATTTTTAAGAGATAGATTGAATAGAACTTGCTATAGGGTTAGAATATTATGGAACAAGAGAAATCAAAATAACTCCTAAACTTGGGACTTGGGCAAGTTAGTGTACAGCAGTGGTGCAATTATTCTACCTTGGCTGTGCTAAGGCTGAGTGAAGTTCTTTGGCCAATATGCAGGTTTGAAGTCCAATATAAATGACTTGAGTTCAGGGATAGGTTGTGTGAGAGACAGAGATTAGGAGCTATTGGCACAAGGTGCTCACCTCAGACCATGTACAGAGAGAAGGAAGGAGTCCCGCAGCACAGTCTTCAGCTGTGGAAGCATAGTGGAGAATCCCTTTAGCTAGACATTGAGGTCATCAGCATAGCTTTCCCTCAGAAAGTCCTATGTGAAGCTGGACATGGTGGCACACTGTGTAATCCCAGCGCTGTCGAAAGTTGAGGCAGGAGAATCACAAGTTTGAGCTCAGTCTGGGACTTGGTTAGTCTCTGACTCAATATTTAAAAAATTTTTAAAAGGGCTGGGGTTGTAGCTCAGTGCAGAGGCCCTGGGTTCGATCTCTAGTATCAGAATAAAAAAGGGACCCACGAGACATGAGTGGTGTGTGAACTCAAGTCAGGCAAATGGGGAGGGATGTGAATGAAGTGGCCCGGTGGGTGGGGATACGGACAGGAACACTAAAGCACTCAGGGAACTGAAAGAAGTTCACTGACGACAGCAAAAGGTTGAGGTGGCAAGGCGGGCTTGGGTGGGATAGTGACTTTGAAGTCAAAAATAAAGAAGGAGAAAAGAGCAAAAGTCAGATTTTTGGTGAGGAAAGTAAGGAATCTGAGAATCATCCTGGGAACAATGGGCTGCCATTAAACTTTTAGCAATGATGGCCTGAATCCTAAGGAGCCAGACAACAATGGTAAAGAACATAAACTCTGGCATTAGACTACTTCATGGACATATCAGATCCATCACTTCCTTGTGGTGGGACTCAGGAAGTCACAGAGATACTTGGAGCCTCAGCTTCCTTATTTATGAAATGAGAATAGTGATAGAGCCCATTGGGTAGGATTGCTGTGGGGTTACATGAACACAAAGTGTTTGGAATAGGCCTGGTAAGGTTAACTACTGTTGCATTTGAATAGTTATATAGAAGGGAAAAGGAAGCAGCTGACATTTGAAGAAATAATGATCTCATGGAAAAGCTCATACATGGACACTTACATAATATAGTATTATTGTCACCAATTTATGACTCAGTTTTTGGGTGCATCATTTTAGAGATGAGTATGTGATGAATATGGTTTTAAAAAATTATCTTAAAGTTATTGTTTTCCGTGTTTAGTTTTTCACATCATTTAACAGACCAGTGCATTTAAAAGAAGTAATAGTTTATGCTTTGGGGCACACAGTGTATGATTTGTATTTTTCTGATAACTACAAAAAGAGATGAAGATGAAGCTGTAAAGGGAGAAAGTTTTTGTATGTTATCAAATTAGTGTTTTAACTTTAAGAAGTTACATAGAATCTCATCGTAACCAGAAAGAAAATAGCTAGAAAATAACTTACTAATCTGGACCAAATGGGTACATTCCTAGTGACTCAAATCCTAAGATTAAATCAAGAAGAAAGAGAAAATTTAAATAGACATGTAAGTAGTAAGCAGAATGAATTTGTAACAAAAAATCTCTTGACAAAGAAAAGCTCTAGACCTACTGGTTTCGTGGAGGCTTTCCACCCAACACTTAAAGAAGAACTTATACCAATGTGTCTCAGACTTTTCAAAAAAAAAATTGAGAACATTTCTTAAGTGGGACCACCTCATTCTATGAGGATAGCATTACCCTGATTCTGAAGAAAGACAAAGATACTATGAGAAAAGAAAACTACGAATCAGTATCTCTTCTGTGCAAATCTGTTACGTAATAATTTTTCTGCAAAAATCCTTAAAATAATCCTAGCAAACCAATTTACCAGCATAGTAAAAGGATTATGTACCATGAACAGGTGGAATTTATCCCTGGGATACAAGGATGGTTCATTATATAAACACAATAAATTAATACACCACGATTAACAGAATAGAACAAATTACTTACTCATTTTTATTGATTCAGGAAAAAAGTTGAATATCTTTTCATTACAAAAGTACTTGATGAACTAGGAATAAAAAGAAACTTCCTCCACATTAAAAAGTGATATATAGATACCACAGCAAACATCTACTCAGTGGTGATATTTTCTGTTTCATCATGCAACAAGTATTCACTGTAAACCTAGTTTTTACCAAGTGCCCCTTCTTTCATGAGTTTACATTCTATAGAATACAGAAAATATTGTGGTACATTGTATAGTATATTAAAAGTGATATGTATCTTGAAGAAGAAGAAAGCAAGAAAAGTGAACAGAGAACGCCAGCAGCCTATAAATTTAATGAGGGCAAAGAAGTTTTCTCTGTAGGTTGAATGGGTAAAGAAGTCATAGAGCTCTCTGCAGAAAGAATATTTTAGAAAGCACAATAAATACAAATGTCTCATGCAATAGTAATATGTTGGAGGAACAGCCAGAAGGTCAATGTAGATGGGAAAAGACTATTTAAGAAGTACAGTAAAAGACTTCATAGAAGTGACTAGAGACCAGATCATGCCGGGCCACAGTAGCTCTTGTAAGAACAACTATATATGCTCTGTGAGGATTGGTTACTGCTGTGGGGAAGGGGGCTTTGACTAGTGGAGTGACGTGATCTGAGATCTTTTTTTAATAAGATGCCTCTAGCTGTCATATGTACACTAAAAATACTACAGGCAGAACATGAAAAAAAAAACAGAACTTCTTGAATGGTACTGTGCAGTGCATGGCATATTCTTATTTGTGGTCCATTTTAGGTCACTTTTTAATTCTTTACTTATTTGTAGCCTTTTTCACATTCACATTCCCCTCTTAGTAGGCCCCACTTGTACTGTCCCTGAATATTTTTCTCTCTCCCTCTTTCTCTGTCTTCCATCCTTTCATTGCACATTTATGAAGGGTCAGTATTTGGTGTTCGGTGCTTGAGCTCCCAAGATGAGCAAGGGGCCAATCGTTCAGGGGAGCAGCAGGCAGGTGACAGTGCCGCAGTGCACAGCCCGCTAGCACAGAAGTCGGCGCCAAGCTCTAGGGAAGCATAGCAGAAGGAGTCGCTGGTTGCTACTGGAAAGGGAGTAAAGCAGAGGGGAAGTTTCTCAGTAGAGATTACGTATTATTAATTTAAATAATTCTCTAATGGTCTTTTATTTATTACCTTGCTATGTTGTTAACTTCATTAGAAAACAAAGGTAAAATCTTTAATTTACCATTCCAGACCATGAAGTTGTTCTTTAAAAATTACTGTAACTGATTTGAGAGGAATTCAATAAAAGTTTACATTCTGAAGAAGATACACTACATATTTTAAGAAGTAATTCATTCATGTGATAAAAATTTCAATAGTACAGACGGACCTCAGCAAAAGATTTAGCTCCTTTCCAAATGAGTCTGCCAATTTCTATTCCCCAAGGTAATCGCTCTTGTCACTTTCTTATTTACATATGCAAATAATATCATCTGCTTAGCCATTTCATTATTAACTAGAGGCATTTTTGGCTTTTCATTTCTTGGGAGATGTTATACTTTCTGTGGTCTTAACAGACAAATCAAATTTTGTAAGCCAGAGAGAGAAGGCAGGGTGAAGAGCTTGTGCAATGATCTGCAGGTAACTATACTGCTTCATTGTCTAAGAGCTCAGTGTAGAAGAGCAAGTAGCTCTGAATGGCTAGAGCACAGGTGACTGGAGAAAAGAATGTTCTGCTAGGTAAGTCCAAAGTGGGGGCTTATGCTATTAAGACTGAAAGGCTACAGACCCACTGTGTAGAAGAGCCAATTATGTGCCAAAGGTGGACTCACAAACCAGTGGTGGTCATGGGGAGATGGATTATTTGACAGGTAATGCCTTGAAATGGAAAAGCCATCTTAAAAATATTTAATCCTTTCTTTACACCATACACTGAAAGAAGACTGAAAGAAAAACAAAGCCATTGAAATAGGACAGCATGATAGTCCATTTATAATTTTGTTGTGAAAAAACCCTTTTTTAATTATGACTGAAATTTGAGAACTATAATAGAAAATTTTGGTAAATTTTTAGAAAGATAATTTAAAAACTTTTGAATATAAACAAAAACTAAAAATCAAGTCCAAAAAAATAGCAAACTAAGAACATAATTATGTGTCTCAGAAAACAGCTAATTTCCCTAATATGGAAAGAGAGTCTACAAAATGATTAAAAACTAAAACTATACAAAAACAATAATTTGGACAGAATTTATAGAGACTAAATGGCTCTTAAATATATAAAAATTGCTTAACATAAAAGTAAATTAAAACCACACCAAAATATTATAATTCAAGAATATGTGATTGAAATTTCAGATTTCCTAAATATAGAAATTTACTAACATTTTATTCTCAAGGCTATGGGGAAATAGACAATTTGACATGTCTCTGATAGTAGTGTAAAGGTATGTATCAACCTTTGATGTTCTCATTCAAAGTAACAGCGGCATACTTCCTTCGACCTAGAAATCCCACCTCTGGGAATTTTTCCTATAGATAAACTTGTATACATGTAATGTTTACACCTTCAAGGGAAATGTGAGTGAGGAGAAGCTGTGCAATCTGATTTTCTCAGGGTCATAACTGAGCAGTGTCTCAAAGATCCCAAGGAGACAGAACTGAAGCATTAGAGTTGCAATATTGACATCTTTCTTCATGATCCAGGGAGCTGAAACAGAGAGCTGTGAGGAGAATAATCTAGGCTCCTGTGGAAACCTGGCCCGAGAGTCTAGCCTCACATTTTTTGTTGTCATTGTTTTTATTTTCCCATTTTCATCCAATATCTCCAAATAATGTTTTGCTTTGTTTAGTTTAGAGCCTCCTATTTTAACACGAGTGATCACTGTTGACTTTCCAGAAAACAGCAGGAGAGTAGGGAAGAGATAGAAATGAAAGCAAAGTGATGCCAGCGAGTGAGTAGCAGAGACACATATGAAACAAGCAAACAAAAAATATCCTTAGTGTATAAGCAGGACCAGCAAACCTTGTTCTGAGATGTACTATTTCCCATTTGTTCATTTCCAAATCCCCCCAATATTCCAGGTTGCTTATGAGTGGTAACTCAAGGGAATTTAAGGCAGAAGAATCCGGCACCTCCCGTTCCGGAAGATCCAATTCTAAGGTAACACAGGGATTAGAAGAAAGAAAAAGAATCCTAAAACAACAAAAGCAAATGATCAAACAAAACCTCTAAGCTTTTAGAAGTGTAAAAAAGTAGATAAATATCCTAATGAAAGTAATCTAATCTCTTGTTTTATATTTTTGTATTCTGATTACAAACATACCTACTCCTTTTCAAGTTTGTACCATCTACAAAACAAAATCTTTTTACAAGCATACTAAGACCATTGGTTTTGAAAACTGCAGACTGATTTGTAATTTCTTTTCCCATGGGAAACTATAATGAGGGTTTGGGTTTTCACCATCTTTAATGATATAAAATTACCTTTTTTAATCACCAAGAAAAAAAATTTTTATCTAGAACCTGCACTCTGCTGATCTCATAGGATTCATTGTTTCTGCCTCTTAAGTTTGACAGCAGTTACCTAGCTCTAAATTAAGTGATGAAATGGATATTGCATATAAATTATGTATTTATATAATCTTAGAAATCTTTCATACATTCTAATTTTTTTTTCAATTTAGACATTAGATGGTTTTTCTCCAGGAGCTGTCTGATAACCAACTCTTTCTGTTTGGTGTCTTCTTCAGTGCCCACAGTTTGATCTCTCATTCTGTGTTCTGTGAGTCCATGAACCATGATATTTACTAGTAAGACAGTTATGCCAAGGAAGAAATGACTTGGGTTAGACTAGGATTTTCAAGGATCTATTTGCCATCATGTCATTAATTCATCATGGCAGCTACGTAAGCATTCGCAACACCTCTAACCCTCAGATTAACCTGGTGAAGCTGGCTCTCTCCCTCCACTGTACACATAGAGAAAATAGGGTTTGGGGGACTCAGATAAACTCTCAAAAAGGGAAGGATGTAATGGTAAATATCAGATTTAGAATCTGGGTCCAAATTCCTGCTCTTTCTACTATCACCATAGCTGTGATTGCTAAGCCCTGGAAATATAAGAATAAAGAAGTCAGAGCTTTCTTTTGCTCTCAAAGTTTATATTCTAGATCAACATTGCCCGACAGAATTTTCTGTAAAAGTTGTTTATCTCTGTTAGTGAGTAAAAACAAGAAATTAAATGTTTAATTGTATCACAATTTAATTTTAATAAATTTAAATTTAAATAGCCACATGTGGCTGGTGCTTGTGTTGTATCCCACAGGTCTAGAGGGTTTGAGGAGAGGGAGAGGTAGAAAATTTTAAAAATAAGCAAATTAATTGACTGTTTTATTTTTATGAGTGCTATGGAAAAAATACACAGGGTGATCTGCTGAGGGTTGGTGGGATGGTAACATAAATCAAGGTGGTCAGGGAAGCTTTCTCTGAATAAATTCTATTAAAAGCAACTCCAGAGTGAAGACAAGACTGGTGAAGAACAGTGAGAACATCCTAGGCCTGAAGAAGTGACTCAAAAGCCATGAAGATAGTAATACTTTACTATCTGTAAGTTTATAGCAGCAGATTTGGTTGGTTGTATTGCCAGGAACCCGGAAGTTAAATGTTACGTGACACTGTGGAGGGGCCGGAAGGAAGGACTGGGTAATGTGGAGTTCACTAGGTTCTGGTTAAAAGTATGGATTTTACTCTAAGTAAAATTTAAATATATAAAGAACCTTTTAAAAATAAAACTATCCTATAAAATACTTATGTCTAAAGTTCAATTTAAAGATGAAGTGGATGATAATATGAATATTATTATTTCTAAAAGTCTTATCTACAATTTAATTTGCAACATGCCCCATATTAAAGAACTACTGGTAGTTATGAAATTGTCTTAAAGATTCAAAGGCATGTATCCTTAAGATATTGGCAATGAAGATGGCAAACAACCTGTTCATGGAGGCTGTCCACAGGGAGAACGATAGACTCAAGGCGATTTATCTTTAATCTCTCGTGAAATTAATTTTTAATATCTCTCAGGGATGACTTGCTTTGGAACACAGACAGGAAAACACTTTTTTCTGGGTGTGGTATGGTTCGTATGGCCTGGAAATGGGACTTGTTACAAAATTGGTCTACAGTTGGTTTTCAGTGAAAATGTTACTGCATCAGAAAAACATGAAAACAGGTGCTCTTGAGTCACAACAGAGAATCCTAGCCTCCTTTATCACTCCTGAAAATAGTTTTTTGAGATTGGATTCTTAAAATATTAAGCTCTTTGAATTTGTCAGAAAAGCCGAGTTACTGATGTAATCAATTCAACATAGCACCTCTCAGAAGTCACAAATGCACTTGGGTTGGCACATGAAGAGGGTCATAGTACCCTTGTCTCCATAGAAACTACATAACCTACCTTGGCTGTCTGACCGGGTAAAGCATAATTCATGATACTTTTAACACTGTTGGTTGAAAATAACGCACCAATTAGGCGTCATAGAATGCTAGGAAAAACTGATAAAGAATGCTACTGAAATCAGCAAATTGTTAAATTATGTAGACAATACAGGTTACTAAAGGTCTAAACCCTGCCTTTGTTATAAAATTTGAAGTTACCATCTTATAGTTTTTAACATGTACTTTGAATAGAAAGAGTTTTAAAACTTCCAGATCCACATTTTTAAATGATGTGGAAGTTTCAATGTACATAGAATATAAACTATTTCACTTTATTACTTAAAAATACAAATAATAAAATGCAAGGTAAACTGTCGAAAGAAATACTTCATTTTCAAATTCATATTCCTTGATATTTTCTTATAATAGAGGTGCATTTAGTACATGAAGTATAAGGGAGAATGGAGAAACAGAGAGAGAGAGAGACCTTTTCATACTTACCAGATTAGTTTGTGCTTATGAAGATATCAAACCTTCAGTTTCCTCAATAAAATATTTTTTGGAAGGCTAATAGTATTCCCCTAGTGAATTTCATAAAACCAGAATGGTAAAAAGAAAATCCAGCTTTGTTAATGAGTATAGAACTATGATTGTTTTAAACCTTCAAATCCAAAGCAAGCATGGCTTTTGTCTTAAATTTAGAATAAATTGAAAGCATACACTGATGTTCTTTGTTTCAAATACACTTTGGAACCCAGCAGACCACATTCAACCTAGTTAAATTATCTGAATGGATTTTGGGGGAAGAGAAAGGAGATTGTTCATTTTAATATACCTTCAGAAATATTTTACTTCTTGATGATGACAGCAGCTCTTGCTGACAACTATTAATACATTATAAACACCCCATCAGAGTTATATAAAAACATGTCAGTTTTAAAGAGAACATCTTTGACAGCAAATTTTCTGATTGTGAAACAGCTGTGCCTTCAGTACAATGCATTAAGTAGTTTATTCCTTTTAGATAGTTAAATTGTGCATGAAATGTTGCTGGCGCAAGGGCTCCAAATCTGGCCTGATTAGCGAACATCTGTTACATTGGAAAAATTCATGTCTACCCTAATTAGCTGTCAGGCTGATGTACATCAGGCCTGATGGTGCGGGATCCTGTGCTGTTTAAGTCATACAGGTTCTTCTCCTCTCCCATCACCTGCCCTTTCAAATCTCTTCCTTTCATGTGGTGCTGTAATTAGAGATGGTTGGACATACAATAGAGCAGGCTACGGTCAGTTATAGTCCCATCTGTGCAATATTTTTATCCCCAGCAAACTTGGGAGCTGAGAAATAGAGTAGTTCAACATCAGTGGGGCTAGGAGACCTGTTAGGTCTATAACATTTGATAATTCTGACCCCAACATCTTCACTGGAAAGACTCTTCCAACCCTGAAGTCATCCCAGCTTTTGAAGAGTTGATCTGTGTTTTATTTGTTTTAAATAGCCCAAGCTGCTTTTGAAATGTTATGGTGTGCTAGAAGTGACATGATACTGTATGATCAGGCATGGAGAAGAAAGGACCAGAAAGGAAAAAGGAACTCAGTGTTCTGCAGATGGAATTTTCATAGCTGAAAATTGGCTAGAGGCAGCTCTGGGAGACAATTAAAACTGAAAGATCTGATTTTACTGGGTTAAATAGCCCTATGTACACAGGGTTGCTAATGCAAATAAAACTTTCATTGACCTGTGGATGGGCACAAGTCAACTTCCTGCTTGAACCATAACTTTAAACTGGAAAGTGCAATTTGAAGTGTTCCTGAGCAGGTGAAATCCTCACAGTCTCCCTAACAGCCTTTCCTTCAAGAGCCAGATCGCCTGGGGCCAGCTTCAGATTCGATCTGAAAGATTAAGAACATATAAGATTACAATATCAGGTTCTATTAGAGTGCGATTGGATAGAGAAATAATTTTTTTTAAATCAGCCTTTTTATGACTTTGTCTCATGGTTTCACGATAATTAAAATTCAGGATTATTATTCCCAAGCATATTTGAGGTACAATTACAATGTACATTA
The DNA here is from genome assembly GCA_004363535.1 of Dasyprocta punctata. Lineage (NCBI taxonomy): Eukaryota > Metazoa > Chordata > Mammalia > Rodentia > Dasyproctidae > Dasyprocta > Dasyprocta punctata. The sequence continues at coordinate 42,995 of RJWM01001008.1, forward strand.
AAATTCAGTGATTGAGGACATCTTTATGAAATGCTTGGTACATGAAGTTATAAATGGGCAAACTCCCTCAGAGCATTTAAGAGTTTTGGTGAACTCACAGGATCCACTGAGAGTTCTCAGTGGTCTTTTTACAACATTCAACCTGGTCTTGGGTTTGCCAATCTCCAGGAGGTGTGGTTTCTCTCTCCGCTCTTCCTCTCTTCTTTCTTAGGCTCTTTCACTTTGAAATACTTTCCCCGTTCATATAAAGCGGATGTAATGAAACGTTTAAATACAGTCTTGAATATCAGCTTCACCATGTCATTAGCAGCCTGATTTAAAGGAAAGGGCAACGCTTGTTGCAATTCTACAGTCTGTGCTGTGGTTTCACATGCGTTATCTCCATCTTCTCAACAACCATGATGTTTTATATTTCTTTCGTGGTACTTTCCGGTTTTACATTTTTATTTAAATGTTTGCTTTCCATAAGTTACACCTCATCTCTTATACTATGCTCTAAACTCTTTAGAGACAGAGACAAGAAATGATTTATTAGTCAAACAGTGGTGGTGCATACCTCTCATCTCGGCACTCTGGGAGGCTGAGTGAGGCAGGAAGATCTCAAGTTCAAGCCTAGAGTGGGCAATTTAGAGAGGTCCTGTCTCAAAAATAACAATGTAAAAAGGCTGGGGATATAGCTTAGTGCAAAAGGGACCCGGGTTCAATTCCCAGTACCATATAATACATGTATACTAACATGAATAAATAAATAAAAGAAAAAGATAGAAAGTACTCATTTATGTGTCCCATAAATTATAGTTCATAATAAGGAGTCAATAAATCTTTGTTGAGTAAATGTAATCTGACTGAGTTCAGAGGAATTTAAAGGTAGTCATAGGCCTCCAGAGAATGTGTCCACTTTGACCAATATCTAATGAGTTGCAAGACCCACAACCATCTCTGGTTGCCTGAAGCCACCACTATACACCAGTTGGGAACCAGTAGCAGCTACTTTAGAGCTTTAAGGTCTCTTGAAGGTATGGGATGCTCTTGCAAACACCCACTAGCATCCCACTAAAGCAAAGAACAATGGTTTTACTGCTTTCAATGGAAGCAAGTAGAATTCCCGAGGCATTCAGAATTGCCTGATTTCCCGAGACAGGTGATCCCTGAAGGACACCTGAGGGTCTGGGGCTGGTTCTAGCTTATTCTAGATCTTAATTTGTACTGTGTCCCTGTTTTGAGGCTCAAAGATGCTTTGGGGCAGGCTGTGTTCCTACTCCCTCCCAACTGGCATTTTGGGGCATCCCCTATTTTCCCAAATTGGTTTCTAAGTTTATCAAAAATGATGAATATAGGAAACACTACAACAACACAAATCTTCTGCTTAATTCTGTGGATTTGAGAGAAGCTATAAATAATTCACATTTTTGAAACATAGGCCAGACCTTTGGAATTTAATTTTTATGGAAAAACACTCCATTTTGTTGCTTGTGTGACTATTGTGTGCTTATACAAACTAAGACACTACGCCATCACTAGGCAATACATATTTATGGGACCACCATCGTATATGTGGTGCTCAACTATAATTCGCCAAAAAATAGAATTGCAATGTGATTCATTTGACTTCAAGAAGTATCTTTTGAGGGATTTTTTTTTCTTTTTTGCTATAATATTAAAAGTTTCTTGAATTTTATAGCATATTTTCAAATGTTTTAATAAAGATTTCCTCATTTATATTTGGTGGCTCTTTTCCATTTTTGTCTGTGGATACACTGCACTCAAACTGCATAGAAGAAAAAAATCCCAGAAAAACACAGATGCTTCCCAGGTTAGATTTTCTGATCATCATCATCAATCACAATAAAAACAATCACCTCATTCTTATGGCCCATGATCTTTATTTAAAACATCTAGTAACTGCTCCTTCCAACTCAATAGTCTTACTGCACACAGAAATTTCTGTAAGATTTTATTATCTTCCTTTTATAGATGACAAAATATCAACTCACAGGTTATGTGCTTTACCTAAGGCTACACAGCTAATAAAAAGCAGAGCCAAAATTCATCTCATGTCTGACCCTAAAGTGATTGCACAGCTGCCACTCAAGGAAATATTTTTGCATATTTCAAATATTTATTATTTTAAAAAATATTTCCATGTTTAATTACTTTGAGGACAATAATAAATAAATTTGGGTTAAATGACATTACTTCCTAGAGGAGCTATGGCTTTTGTACATTTTTTTTTAACTTGGTGACAGTAAGTTGAATAAAGTAACTTCACAATAATTTTTTTTTTCTTTTGGTGCCAGGAATTGAACTCATGACTTCATGCTTGCCAGGCAGGTGTTGTGCCCCTGAGCTATATCTCTGGTCCTACTTCACAATAATTTATACCATATTTTATCCATGTTATTCTATTTGATTGTACAAGTTTTATTAATGTAAACATGCAGTTTGATCCAAGCTGGAAGAGATTCTGAAACCTTCTCTTTGGGAAACTTATTTATCTTTTAAATCCAAGTCTGCGAGCCCTGGAATTCACTGGATTCTAATCTTCGAGATAGATCATGTACACTAGAAGGGACTTTGAAATAGATTTGATGATTCTGACACTATATGCTTTATGATCATATGGTAGCTCTGTGTGATTTTGACAAACTTGATAAATAAAATTGAAAGGCTTTTTCTGCAGTTAATAAAGAATGATACAACAAAAATATTTACTATGCACTATGCCAGCAACTAAATTAACCAGTAATAATTGTTTTCAGTGGTACCAATCAACAGCTGAGGAAAAAAAATCCCACAGGTCATTATATTTACCAAAATTAACTCTGGTTTCTGCCTACCCTCTAGTATACTAATCCCATCAAGCATCCTGAGTTTTGAGCTTGCACACACACACATGGATGCACACACACATGTACACACACACACATGCATGTGCTGAGAGGAGAAAAAGTAATTTTTTCAGTGTTTGTTTCTTTGGAATAATCTTGCAAACTTTTGAGTATTTTGTATTGGTGAGATAGCAAATATCTTATTGCTATTTCAAACCTGTAATTTACCTTGAGACTGCAGATGCCACCCTTCCATAGAATCACCCCTGTTGTGTTTTAGATGGCAGCAGAAGGTCACCCTTTTCCTGCAGTGACTTACACTCTGCGTTTGTCAGAGAATAGAAATGAAATGCACATTCCTTCAGGCCACCTAAACCTGGGGAGGGAATCATTACCTTCTTCTGAAAACTTCACAGTGCAGAAAACGTAAACCCTTTAAGGGAATTGTGTGGCTCCCCGGAAAGCTAACCCTCTCTCTTCAGCAGGGAAATGAACTTCTTCCTAAGGAGTGAGTATGGCCAACATTGTGTCCCAGTTCGCTGAACAATGATCTCATTATCTGGGGAATGATCGTCATTGGTAGTGGAGATGATAGCAGAAAATCTGTTAGTAGGCTACTGCTTTATCTCAGGAAAAAACACAACTTTTCCTTGGCATTAGCACTATTGAAGAGTAGCAGGGAGTATAGTATTTGGGGGCAGTAACTTCTGACAGAATAGACCTGCGTATTAGTGATGGGTCATCTGGGGAATGATCCTAGAATCATGTGTCACCACAGTACATTAGGGCCCATAGTGATGAACAAATCAGAGTTCTCAGGCCAACTCTGGATTCTCTTTCAGGAAATGAAAAGAGAGTGAAAGGTGAACCCCTTATACAGTCACAGGAAAAGCTGGTATAGGGTAGAGGTGCTCGTTTTGCAATGGACCTTTTCACTAATATTTTTTCATAGCAATGTTGTTTATTCTTAATAGTGAAAATCTCATCTCACATACCTCCGAGTCTAATGCCCTATTTCTTTGCTGGTGTGGTTATCACAATGCCTGAACTCAAGAAAGGCAGGGTTGTTCATGAGCACAAATATCTCTAACTTTGTCCTTAAACCAAAAAGGGAAGACAGATCCTGTGTAGATACAACCCTGAAATAACTCTTTCAGTCAGCCAATATTGAGATGAAAATTAAACTTAGATTTTCTGACACTCCACTCTTGTTCTCTTACCATGAGATCCTCCCAGTTCACTGAGAAATCATTAGGTTTACACTATAAGCCAATTCTCCTTGAAGCCTGACAAATTTATAGCTTCACCAAACATGGGCGCCAAAGCAGAAGATATCAATTATTTTGAAGGTGTCTAACTTTTAGCTGGGAATACATTGCTATAGACATGTGATGGCATCTGTAATTCCAAGCAGTTCTCCAGAGACCTCCATGGATGTTTTTTGGAGCCCTCTCTCAGATAATAAAATAGACTCTGGTCAGACATGCTGCACCTTGTACTATGTAATGGCTTTTGACATAAATCTGGAACATGATTTACATTTGAAAGCACCAGATCAATATTTGAGGAGGGATTATTTTTTATCAACTTGGCTCTAATCCTCTGAAATATAAAGTTATTTTTTAAATGTCAGGACCAACTACACCCACAGTGGCATGAAATGGCTTTGTCAAAAAAGTTTTTTAAAAAAATTAAACATAAATTTTGTGTTGACATAATCCAGGTTAAGTCTAAAAAAGAAAAATACTTACTTTTGTAAAATGAGAGGCTATTTTATCACTCAGAGAATGTCACATCAATTGTAAAGCCATCAGCCCCAAGGTTTGGTGGTGATTGCTTCATATTTACTGTTAGTCCAGCAATGGGGATGGTACTTTTTACAGTCTTTGGACAGACTAGTGAGTGTGACATTTAAAGTGTTGATTTTTGCAGCACTTATGTTAATTGTTGTAATTTTCCTGATGAACCACCATTCTGGTTTCCTGATGCAGCCAAGATAGTTTTACATTTTCTATGCAGGGCCTCTTTGCCATTTGGTCTGTGTAGTGTCAGCTTCGAGTGCTACTGAAAGCAGACAAAATTGCAAGCAAATTGCATCAGATTGCCAACATTGTGAAAAGGTAAATTGCTTGCAAATCTATTTAAACCACTGCCCTATTTTCATCAGCTTCAGTACTTGGTATTCATGATTGCTTAATTGGCGACCTTTCCTATTGTGTAGTGCTTTATGGTGTAATGGAAAGCGATCTTTACCAAACCAATTACCCTTTTTTTCTCAGCACTACATTATTGCTGTGATTGCAACTGCCAGTCCTTTGTAAATGAACTTTCTGATTTCAATGATGTTTTTAAAATGTAAGATAGAAAAAAGTGGCATTCATATTGTGTGATGTTCTATTTTGAAGCCTCTTTGTAGTCACCATTGTCTGGGAAAATGGACTGAAGGGTTACACAGTACCTACAAATATCCATGTAACTATTATTAATATTATTATAATGTCCTCCTTTGTACTGTGGCTCAATTAGGAAAGGATAGGAGAAATATTTTGTCACCCTGTCAAGTGCACAGGAAGTGCATTTGAGGCTTCTTTTTGACACATACATTATCTCTAGTAATAAGATTCATTTTAAAGAGTGGCGATGAAGATACAAAATCAATTTAAATAAAATTCACATTGCTAGTTCTATGGTCACTCAACATTTTAAGAGGAACCTTAAATGACTCAAATATTCAGACCTGGAATAAAAGCTTAATTTTATTAGAGGTAGTTGTTAGCATGCTAGGAAATAGTGAATTTTTAAGGTCTTAGGTCCTGAATATAGATGCCAAAACACAGCAAAACATGAATATTTCATATAGTCAAAGCTAAAATATGTATATTCAGTGATGTATCCTGAACTCAGAATTAAGACACCTTTAAACCATTCTCTTGATAACGTTCTATAAAATTAGCATCTGTGTGAATTCTCATAAGGGTGGAGCATAGAACTGTACGGAATCCTGTTTATGTATTTTTATGTGATTTAGAAAATTGTATCATTACTCATAAGTGTATGTGCAGAAAGGGAGCGCCAAGTAATTTAGTCATTCCCTAATACTGTAGGTGGAAATGGATGCATCATTCTACCCCCTACAGTCAGAAACTCTATTGTATGAGGGACATTTTGCAAAGATTTCTTTTTACTCTCTTCTCTCATTTAATTAGGAAAAAAATGGAGTTCAGACAGGCTTGCCAATGATGATCAGGTGATTGTTGATTTTAGTACCTTTGATGTAATGTAATGATTTATTTACAGCACAGCAACTTATTCTTTGAAAGCAAAGAAATGTGTTTATCTGCTGCTTATGAAAGTGTTCATAACAACCAATTGCACTGTGATCCTGAGGTCTAATATGGTTATTACTTTATATTGGCAACATTTACACTTTTGGAACAATTAGACACATGATTCCTAACTTTAAATACGGTCATATATTTAGGGATAGGAGGATGACATTGTTTGAGTTTTTAATTTGTTAAAACATGTTTTTATGTCTTTCTTTCTTTCTTTGTTTCTTTTTTCTTTTCTTTTTTTTTTTTTTTTCCGCAGTACTGGGAATTGAACCCAGGGCACTCTGTCACTAAGCTACATCCCCAGCCTTTTTGAAATTTTAAAATTTATTGTCAGACAAAATCTCTCTAAGTTATCCAGACAGGGCTTGAGCATGAGATGCTTCTGCCTCAGCCTCTCTTTCTGGGACCATAGGGAACCACTAATGAATGAACTTTGCAAAACACGAGATTTTTTTTTTTTTTTTTTTTTTTTTTTGGTGGCACTGAGGATCAAACTTATAACCTCACACCTGCCAAGCGGGTGCTTAAGCCACTGAGCCAAACTCCAGGTCCTAGTTTTTTGAGACAGGGTCATACTATGTAGCTCAGGCCAGCCTTGCGCTCACATTGTAGCCCAAGCTGGTCTCGAATTCACAACATTCCTCCTACCTCAGCCTCCTGAGTGCTGGGATTAAAGGCGTGTGCCACCACACCCAGCTACCAAAACATGAGATTTTAGAAGTGAGTATCTTCTTAATTGGCAGCAGGGCGCCAAAAGTTCTCACTTTGCAGAAACACTATTAAAAAAACTGTTGTGGAAAGACTTCTGGGATAATTTTTTGTTACTGTGGGGGTAAAGAGATTTATGACAAGGGAAAAGCTCATGGGTTCATACAAACAGTAATCGTCATTATCACTGTTACTGATAGAGGTTAGTTATGAACTCTTATCCTCATCCTTCATCTTTCTGAACAGCACTGAGCCCAGTGATGGTGGAACACATAAGAATAACAGGAGTTACCATAGCCAGGGCTTAAGGAGTGAGGCACTGGGCTGAGCCTTATAATCGGCTCATGTCCTTTAATCCTTGTAAAGTTCCTGTCGGGAAGGTAGTTATTCCTCTCATCTTACAGATACAGCAGTTGAGACTGAGAAGGCAAGAGGTTGACCCAGGGCTGTGCAGCTAAAACATGGTGCATCTGGAGTGTGACCCAGCAACAATGCCCCAGCACCTGTGGTCCACAGCTTGGGAATTCAAGTTTCCACTTCTCATTTCTCTCTCTTTGGCTGAGGAGGAAAAGCTGGTTGGCTAACAAATGCTGATGGAGAATCTAAACGTCTGATTTTCCAAAATACTTTGGGTAGATACTGAGGAAATAGATGGACTATGCCAGCACCTATTTGATTTTCCACTAACCTTACCTCTTTATACTTGCTACTGATGGGGCATCGATATGCATGTTTCTTCTGTGAAATCGTAAGACACTCAGATGTTCAGAATCAACTTCTCCATGCCTAAGAAAGAACTCCCACACATGCTTGTCCTGCAGCCTTTTTCCTTCTCCTTCTTTCTTTGGAAAAGAGAGACCCTTGAACACTGGAGGTAGAGTAAATATCAATTCCATTTTATCATCTCTGTTAAAAACACACTCAAGTTTGTTGTTGGAGTTTTTTGATGGTGGTGACCATTTCGCTTTAGTCCAATGCTCTTTCAAGATAATTGCAATAAGAACAGTGATCAGATTTCTTCCCATACATTGTAGGGGCTGGAATGGGATTCCCTTTCAAGAAATCTACAGGTAAATTATACATGAAGGATTAAATGCACTGACAGAAGCAAAAGCTTCCAAGTTTTCTTGCTCAGCTTCCCAATTCTCATGCTGCCATGGGCAGCCAGCTTGGGCTTGAGTATATTCCCTCTAAAGTATTAAATAGCAGTTAACCCATGCTCTGTTTCAGAGGTTCATAGAGCAAGCTCAGTAATCAAAATGTTGGGAAAATTTGCAGAAAACCAAGAAGCCTCTATTCCTCTTTTTGTAGATTTTAATACCAATTTCTAGATTGGCCCCAAAGGTTAATAAAGATAGGGAGGAATCCTAGCAAAAGATAAGGATTCATCACGTAGGTAAGAGTTCATCACATTTTTTTCCTTTATTGAATTTTCTGAATGGATTTAATGCATTATTTCATTTATGGGAAAATATATTGTATTTAAGGTTTTTCACTCTTTCCATTGTTCTGAGAAAGAACCTGCATGACTGGTCTTTCTGGGTCATGTCACCACTCTGGTTTCTGATGCTCCTGTGGGGGTCACTACTCTCTCAAGCACTGCCGTCTTGTCATCAGGGTTTGCAAGGGAAACAGTTCAATACAGAACATAAAATTTGTACAATTATTTTATAATAGTCACCCAAAGAGTCAAACACATAAAGTACAGGAAATCGGTCCACGCAGTAAAGACCCTAAAGAATTCAGTTAAGGGTCCAGATCCCATGGCAATGCCCTACATGAGTCTAGCTGAAGACTTAGGACCCATGACAATGTCTCATGCAAGTCTGTTTCACAGGTATGTGCTGGGAAGGCCCAAAGGTCTGCAGTAGAGGCTGGAAAGTCTGTGCCAGCGGGATGAAGGATCTGTGCCAGTAGGCTGAGGGTTCTGCACTGGAGCCAGGAAGTGATGCTCAGTGTGAGGACCAGAGCTCCCCCAAAAAGGACCACAGTCATCCTTAGCAACAACGAAGTCCCGCTCTCCTCTGACAATAACTGCTAAATTCATATCAGGAAGTGAGTGTGACAAGCTTCTCCAGGAGACTGAATAGCACACCATCTTCCAGAAGGCAAGGAAGCAATGCTCAAGGTAAGGACCACCGCTCCCCTGAAAAGTACTACACCCATCCTCAGCAACAGCGAGGTCCTGAGCTCCTCCAATAATGAGAACTGCCGAGTTCGTATCAGGAAAGCCAGCATGACAAACTCCTCCAGAACTAACAGCACCAAGAGAACCAACAACACCCCTTCTTCCTCTCCAGTTCTCCTTTTTATGCTGCTGGCAACAATCTTCAGGTGGACCATCCACATCTAGCACCACGCTGATTCAGTTCAGCTGGGTGTTACGAGTTGACCACCAGTTGTCAATTCACCACATTTCTTTATAGCCAACAGCATTGTTCACCCCAAACAGATGGAAGTTAACAATGCAGGTACTCATTGACCATTCAGGGATATAAATTTTTTTTTTTTTTAATTTGTATGGGGCCAGGGATCTAGCTCAGTGGCATAGCATCTGCCTGGCAAGTGAAAGGTCTTGAGTTTGATTGCTGGTACCAAACAAATAAATAAACAAACAAACTTGTGTGATACAATGCACTTTTGCCATTCATAATTATGATGGATGTAAAGGAAGCAAAAAGTCTCTGAGTTTACTTGGCTTTAATTTATTCTCTAAATGAAGGTAAATTGGGAAACATTTCTACAAAAAGGAAATAGCTCACATTTTACAATTTATGAGCCATTTTTTACCCTGGTATACCCTCAGAAAGATCGTATAATTTATTTTTTTTAATTTTATTTTAAAGATGGTAAAATCCAACAAAACATAACAGAACAAAGTCAATCAAAACAAAGCAGGAGAACTGGTACAGAACTTCAAAGCAGGACACTAGGAAAGCGATAGCTACTATAGTATATCTTGTTATCTTCACAATAGTTGACCATTCCATTAGGTCTAGCAAAATCAAACCAAAAACAAAACAGAATAAAACCAATCAAAACAGAATATTGAATAAAGCAAAACAGTTAATCATAATAAAGCAAAACAGTGAGAACAATATTGTGCCTCAAAGACAAGCTAGAAGGAAATCTTCCATATTTGCTACACTGCACACTATTATCCTCCCCATAGATGCTCAGACTGCCAGCCCCAGGCCTGCAAAATCAACCAAACAATACAAGCATTTAGTTGCTTTATGTACCTTAGTTGCTATCAACTTAGCTGGCCCTCCAACCCAGCAGGTTGCTTATGGGGGGCGGGGGGCAGTAGGCTCACAGGAGGTGCAGATCTTTCTCTTCCTGGAGTTCGTGCTGCTCACGCCACTCACAAGGAAGGCTGGCTAGTTGTCTTCTCAGATCACAGAATTCAGGAGCAAACAGAAGTAGTATGGAGCCAAGCTGGTCACAAGGCTGCTGGGTGCCCTGCAGGTTGAAGTGAACTTCCAGGAAAATGGTGGAGTAGTAAGCAGCAGAGAAAACAGCCTCCCTGAGAGACACCATCTAGATGTGGGAACATATCATCTTGAGGAAAATAAAAAGGAGGGAAGTGGGTTCCTTGGACCCAGGAAGAGTCTGAAGTCTGAATCGAAGCCCACAGAAAGAGTGAAAAGAAAAACTTCAAAGAAGAAAGCGGCAGCTGGCAGTGCCCTTGCCTGGAGCTGGACTCACTGCCTGAAGGGAACTGTTGGAGCCTGGGGATGTGTGGTCACGGTCTCTGTGGAAGCTGGCGATCCTGGGAGCCTCTGCAGAGTGATTTCACAGTGGAGAGGAGCAGCGGACTTGGAGGACTGTGCAGAGGACTCGGTCCTCCTGTGGGAGAGAATGATCGACCAGGAGCCATTTGGAGTCAGGCCAGATAAGCCTAAAATCAGAACTGTCACTGGCTTCCTCCAGCAGCTCCTAGCTGGGTGCAGACCTGTGGAAACTGCTTGGACCACAGTGAGCCCAATGAGTCTGTTCTCAGGGCAGGCCTGCTAAGGTTGTCTACTACTCCATCGTGGAGCAGCTGCTGACTTGTGGGGATAGAGTGCCATGATTTGGGTCACTGTCTCCACAGGCTGTCTACTAGTGAATACAGAGAGAATCCTGGAAGTGGACTTTTGTTTATCTTTTCTTATTTGTTTTATTTAGTCTTATTTTTATTTATCTTTCTTTTTTATCACTGTCTTTTTTTTTTTTGTTTTTTTTGAGTGTGAGTGTGGTTTCTGCCCTCCTTCTATGTGCGGTTTTGTTCTGTTCTACCTTTTGTCTCTTTTAGCCTTTTTTTCCCTCAGTCTTCTGCAGCAGTTTCCCTAAACTAGTGGGACCCATCTTTGTCCTCCAACCTACTTGTAATGTTTTTCTCTTTTCCCACTTCTCTGTCTTCTCTTTAATCTATTTTGGGTCCTGAATCTTGAGGACAGAATTGACATATTGTGGACTTATGTGTTCTACATGATTGTTTTGCATTCTGTTGTATATGGTCACAAATTCAGTTTATATGGTTGAGGGTTGCAAATCAGAGATTGGCTCAGTTTATTGTTTTGTTGGCTGTGTTTGGTGCTGTGGGTGCCACTGCAGCCAAAATTAACATGATTGTTCTGGATAGCTATTGGCCCTGATGGTCCAGGACTGAGATTGGGGGCCATGGAGAATGCTGAAGCATGGTGCCAAAAAACCCGGGACTGGGCTAGGCAAGCAATAGCTTCTCATCTCTAACAAACTGAGGAGGTGGGATCTTCCAATAGACTTGGAGCCCAGAACCAGCTACACCTGGAAGATACTTCAGTGAAGTGACCATCACCTGGATGTCCTTAATATCACCAATAAAGCAACCCACTATAGGCAACTAACAAGTATTACTCTAGGAATTAAACTACAAAAGAAAAGAAATAAGAAGACACTTAAACAGGACACAAACTCAGACACCCAGTTCACCAAAGGCAAACCCAGAGGGCAATGAGGCTGGAAAATCCAAAAGCCCCCTACTAGGTCTCTTTGAAGTGGTAACAAAGCAATTGAATGACGCTCTGGAAAAACTGAAATCAGAAATAATCTGTCAAATAACCACAGAGATTACCAAAATACACACCATGCTTAGTGATGTTAGAGGAGACACAGACAAAAAATAAATGAACTTAAGCAAATTATCAAAGCACAATATAGGAAACAAATGGATTACATAAAACAGATTCAAGCAGATATTCAGAATAAAAACTCCATTGACAGTATTGGAAGCAGATCAGGCCAATGTGAGGACAGGATCTCAGATATTAGAGACAGGCTTGCAGTTAGTGACCAGGAAAAGAAAGATTTCTCAAAACTAGCAAGGGAACATGAAAAATCAATCCAGCAACTGCTTGATGAGGCAAAGAAGAATAACTTAGGATTAATTTGGGTCAATGAACAAGCAGGAGATACCACAAAGGACATTAAAAACATCCTCACAGACATCATGACAGAAAACTTTCCTGGTAGAGAAAAAGAATTTGACATACAAATAAGTGAGACATATAGAACTCCAAATAGCAATGATTAAAAAAAAAATCTACTTCCAGGCATATCATAGTCAAGATTCCAGAAATTCAACACAAGACTAAAATTTTAAAAGCTGTTAGGGAAAAGAAACAAATCACTTATAAAGGAAAACCCATCAGAATTGCAGCTGTCTTCTCAGGACAAACTCTCAAATCAAGGAGAGCTTGGAGTGAAGTACTCCAAGTTATAAAGGAAAAACAACTTTCAACCCAGATTGGTGTATCCCACAAAACTATCTTTCAAAACAGATGGAGAAATAAAATACTTCCATGACAAAGAACATCTGAGGAAATTGATGACCACCAAACCAGCACTCCAAAATGTTCTTAAAGACATTTTAGAAAGAGATAATAAGGACTACAGCTCCATGAACCCCAACAGAAGGAATCCACCAGGAAAGGAAAACAATTAGAGGGAAGGGAAAAAGAAAAAAAAGGGGGAGCCAATAATAGGATACAAGGATAAGTCAATGCATATCAGTTTTAACCATTAATGTTAATGGTCTCAATTCACCAGTCAAAAGACACAGACTGGCAGGATGGATCAAGAAACAATATGCTATATCCGATAAATGCATTTAATTAAAAAAGAAACTCATAGACTGAAGGTCAAAGGATGGAAAACAATGCTTCATGCACCAGGAATTCAGAAAAAAGTAGGGGTCGCTATTCTGTTTGCAGATAAATTAAATTTTAAGCCAAGACTGATTAAGAGAGACAAAGAAGGTCACTATATCTTGGTAAAGGGAACAATCCAAGAGGAAGAGATAACAATAATAAATATATATGCAACAAATATTAATGCACCCAGTTATATGAAACAATTATTAATGGACATGAAAAATCAAGTAAGCCTTAATACAATTGTATTGGGAGACCTCAATACCCCACTGTCACAAAAAGATCAACTAGTCAAAAAATCAATAATGAAATATTAGAACTAAATCAAACTTTTGAGCAAATGGACTTAGTAGATGTCTATAGAGTTCTCCATCCCACATCAGAATACACATTCTTTTCAGCTGCACATGGGACATTCTCCAAAGTAGACCATATACTGGCTCATAGAACATGCTTAAGTAAATGTAAAGGAATTGGAATTATCCCATGCATACTATCAGACCACAGTGCAATGAAATTGGAAATCCATGCCAAAGGAAACCACAAGAACTTCATCAACATATGGAAATTAAATGGGCCTTACTGAACAATCAATGGGTCACAGATGAAATTAAAGAAGAAATTAGTTTTTACAGTTGAACGACAATGACAATATAACATACCAGAACTTGTGGGACACTATGAAAGCAGTTGTAAGAGGGAAATTTATAGCAGTAAATGCCCATATTAGGAAAACAGAGCAAGCTCATATAAATAACTTAATGTTGAACCTCAAACTTCTAGAAAAAGAAGAGCAGGCTTAACCAAAAGCTCGTACAAGGGAAGAAATTATAAGGATCAGAGGAGAAATTAATACATTGTAGACTAAAAAAAAAAAAAACCCAATACAAAGAGTCAATGAATCGAAGAGTTGGTTCTTTGAAACATTAAATGAAATTGACAAACACTTGGCCAAACTTATCAAAATAAGGAAAGAAAAGAATCAAATCCATGCAATTAGGAATGAAAAGGGTGAAATCACAATAGATGCTGTAGAAATCCAGAAAATCATCTATACCTACTTTGAAAACTTGTACTCTAATAAGATGGAAAATACAGAAGAAATGGACAGATTCTTAGGAACACATGAATTACCAAAGCTGAATCAAGAAGATATAAAAAACTTAAACATCCCAATATCAGAAAATGAAATTAAGGATGCAGTTAAAAACCTATCAACAAAGAAAAGCCCAGGCCCTGATGGATTCACTGCTGAATTCTACAAGAAATTTAGTGAAGACCTAACACCACTACTTCTCAAACTCTTTAATGAAATTGAAAAGGAAGCAGTACTCCCAAATTCATTCCTGGAAGCAAGCATTACTCTGATTCCAAAACCAGAGAAGGACTCAACTAAGAGAATTATAGGTCAATTTCCCTAATGAACATTGATGCAAAAATCCTCAATAAGATACTGGCAAACAGACTGCAGCAAATTGTCAAAAAGATTGTACACCATGATCAAGTGGGATTCATCCCAGGGATGCAGGGATGGTTTGACATACATAAATCCATAAACGTAGTATATCATATTAACAGAACCAAGGATAAAAATCATATGAGTATCTTAGTAGATGCAGAAAAAGCTTTTGACAAAGTCTAGCACCCATTCATGATAAAAACTCTATAGAAAATTGAAATAGATGCTCTCTATCTCAATCTGACAAAAGCTATCTATGACAAACCAACAGCCAACATCATACTAAATGGTCAAAAACTGAAAGCTTTCACTCTAAAATCAGGAACAAGACAAGGATGTCCACTGTCTCCATTCTTATTTGAAACTTTAGGCAGAGCAATTAGGCACGAGAAAGAAACAAAAGGAATAAAGATAGGAAAGGAAGAAGTTAAACTATCATTATTTGTAGATGATATGATACTCTACCTAAAAAATCCAAAAAACTCCACCAAAAGACTTCTAGATTTAATAAGCAAATTTAGTAATGTAACTGGTTAAAAAGTCAATACTCAAAAATCAATAGCCTTCTTGTACATGAATAACAATCTCACTGAGAGAGAAATCAGGGAAACAATATCTTTTACAATAACATCCAAAAAATGAAATACTTAGGAATCAATCTAACAAAAGATGTAAAAGACCTCTATATTGAAATCTATAGTACTCTGAAAAAGGAGCTTGAAGAGGATATTAGAAAATAGAAAGATACCCTGTGCTCTTGGGTAGGAAGAATCAATATAGTGAAAACGGCCATACTTCCAAAACTGTTATACAGATTCAGTGCAATCCCAATCAAAATTCCAATAGCATATCTTACAGAATTAGAGAAAGCAATCCTAAAATTCATCTGGAACCAGAAGAGACCCACAATAGCAAAGATGATCCTGGGCAACAAAGACAAGACCGGGGGTATCACAATTCCTGACTTAAAATTATACTATAAAGCTATTGTGATAAAAACAGTGTGGTACTGGCAAAAAAACAGACCCAAAGATCAATGGAAGGGATTAGAAGATGCAGAAACAACTGCAGACACATTAAGCTACCTTATCTTTGGCAAAGGTGCCAAACACATTCACTGGAAGAAAGATAGCCTCTTTTATAAATGATGTTGAAAAAACTGGTCTTCCACATGCCAAAGATTAAAACTGTACCCATATCTTTCACCATACACTAAGTTAAAATCTGAATGGATTAAAGATCTCAACATTAAAATAGAAACATTAAATCTCCTGGAATATAGAGTAGGTAAAACCCTTGAAGATATAGGTATAGGCAAAGACTTCATGAATAAAAGCCAGATTGCACAGGAACTATCAACAAATGGGATCTTATCCTATTGAAAAGCTTTTGCACAGCAAGAGAAACCACCAACAAAGTGAAGAGACAACCCACGATGTGGGAGAAAATGTTTGCCAGCCATCCCTCAGATAAAGGATTACTGTTGAGAATGTATAAAGAACTTAAAAAAATTAGTCCTCCAAGATTTAAAGACCCAATCCAAAAATGGGCATCTGAGATGAACACACACTTTTCAGGTGAAGAAGTAGAAATAGCAGGTAAATATATTAAAAAATGTTCAATAGCATTAGTCATTGGAGAGATGCAAATTAAAACAACACTGAGATTCCATCTCACTCCACAAAGAATGTCTAGTATTAAGAAGTCAACCGATGACAAATGCTGAAAGGGTTGTGGGGAAAAAGGAACCCTTCTTCACTGTTGGTGGTAATGCAGGCTGGTGCAACCACTGTGAAAGTCAGTGTGGAGATTCCTCAAAAAGCTAGGATGGGAGTTTCCATTTGACCCAGGTGTTCCCCTTCTGGGTATCTTCCCAAAAGAACTAAAAACATCATACCATAGTGATATATGTGCACCTATGTTTATAGCAGCACAGTTCATAATAGCCAGATCTTGGAAACAACCTAAATGCCCATTGACTAAGGAATGGACAAAAAAGATGTGGTATTTCTATATAATGGAATACTACTCAGCTATAAAGAATGATAAACTAGACACTTTTATATTTAAATGGATGTGCTTTGAGAATATATATATCAGTGAACTAAATAAGTCACACATATGTAACCATCATATTGTTGCACTTGTGTGACAAAGGAAAACTATATACATGTTTATGTAAAGGTATACAAAAAATTAATTAAAATAGTTAAAGAAAAAGAATTTTGAGTGAAAAGTAGTTTTCACAGGGTCATTTTCAGATTTCATTTTTACTGTGAGTTGTTCTTTTAAAAAGCTTTTTTTTTTTTTTTTTTGCGGCACCAGGGATTGAACTCACAACGTCACACCTGCCAGGGCAGGCGCTTAAGCCACTGAGCCAAACTCCCGGCCCTTGTTCTTTTAAAAAGAATATAGCATTCATAACATTCATATTTCTTGCCAATATTTTTCTAATATCCTATACCTTCTTTTTTGTTATATAATAAAAAAAGAAGTAGTATGCTGTGGAGAGGCCTTAAAATTTGAAAAACTGTATAAAAAATTTCTGAGATTAAAGAGTTTGTGCACTGGCTCTGTGTGTTTGGAGGAGAATGTAGCTCTTTCATATGTTGGTATAATAACAAATAGTATTTACCGAGGTTTTACCATCAGCCAATCACTTCAACAACTCTAGCAGGTAGATTTGATTATCATCCTAACAAATGAAAAACATCAGGGTGGTCAAACAAAATGTTCAAGGTCAGGTTTATAAATGGCAGATCTGGGATTCTTATTTAGATAGTCTGCATGTTAATACTGACTTCCAATCTAATAAGAAGCAGGAAAAGGAGGTGAAGAGGAAGAGAAATGGAAAGAGAGAAGAAAGGGAAGGAGAAAAGAAGAAATGGAGAGGGGGAGACAGAGAGAGAGAGAGAGAGAGAAAGTGAGAGAGAATTATAGAATTTTAGACAACCAAGTGTCTACATTCATTATCATTAACAAGCTCCCAAATCCTTGATCATGTATAACAGTACTTAGAATTCTCCATAGGTTTTTGTGCAGTCATTTCTACTATATGTACTTAGGCTAAAAATCACTATCATTTCTATCTTTCTGGGGTCTCTAATTTATTCTCATGTGGCTCTTGGTGTAACCTAAATGTGTCCCTGCCCAATTTACAAATTTAAAGCTATGTGCCAGTGTACTCATACTAAAAATGAGGCTTTTTGGAGGTTGACTAAGTTATGAGCGTTCTGTCCTCACAGATAGGATTAGTGACATTACTGAAATGTTAGAAAGAACAAGCATTTCTCTTGGCTGTCTTTCTGCCCCCTACCATGTCAGAACAGTCTCTTTCTCCTCCACGTGAGGACATAGCCATGAGGCACCATCTTGGAACCAGGGATTGGGTCCTCACCAGACTCTGAACCTGCTGTTGCCTTGATCTTGGATTTTTCAACCTTCAGAACATGAGGAAATATCTGTTCTTTATAAATTACCCAATTTCAGATATTTTACTCTAGCAGCTCCCTCCTCCAAACAAACTTAACTTTGCCTAGACCTGTTGTAAATGGCATAAAGACCATTCTGTTTAACATGTTACCATACAGGTGGGTCTCTAGGAAGAGAAAATTCTGATGCTCTCCAGTTTTAGTGACTTAGGAAACTATTTATAAACCAAAATGGGGGCAGGGGATGTAGGTCAGCAGTGCAAGCACCTGCCTGGAAAGTGCAAGGTCCTGAGTTCGATTCCCAGAACCAAACAAACAAATAAAAAAGGATAATTGCTTTTCTCACCCCCAAGAGACAACTGATTGTTTCTCAGCAAGGAGAAGTCTCATTCCTGAAGGCCCAGGTGGAATCATTTAGCAAATACTTGCCAAGCACATTCTATGTGTCAAATGCTGTGGAGACACAAAGAGATAATCCCAGCTTCTGCCCGAGAGCCTCCCAGACCTTGTACACATTTATGTCAGCTGTAAAAGAGGCTTGTTTAGAAATCAGTGTTATTTGGGAGAAAGAAATGTCTTTTAATTAAATAAGTCAATTTGAGAAAAATCTATTTTATTTTGAAATGGCACTTTATTTTTTGTTTATTTATCTTTTGAACCAGGGGTGAAACTCATGATCTCATGCTTGCCAGGCAGATAATGTGCTGCTAAACTGTATCCCCGGCCCCTAAATGGCACTTTAAAAAAAAAAAAGCAAAAAATGCAGATCCAAGAATACCATTTTGTGGAGACTTGCTTAACATGGAATAGTCCATTTGTCAAGTTTCATGTGGCTGTATCTGTTGCTCTTTCTCATTTTAATGGACTTAAGGGAGATCTAATGATGGTGATTTTTTAAAAGAAAATAGTTAACTTGATTTGGGTCCTTATACTGTATTTTGACATTCAGTGAATAACCTAAAATTTTAACCAGCTTGTGTTTTAAAATATTTGCAATTTAGATAGACAAAAAGCGGGGAAAAGGTTGACGCTTTCTGGCTCTGGATACCCTTTTAAGATAAAGAGTTAATGGTTTCATTACTTTAGGGTGACATGTCCATGTTTTAGTTTATTTTCATATTTTAGTTTACTTTTCAGAGCACCCTTCTAAGTAACATCATATTTAGACATCAAGAAATGCTGAGTTTTCACAGACTATTGAGATTTTAAAACAATATCTATTTTAGGGATTGTTGTAGTCAGGGATTACAAGAAAAACAATTACATACAGAACACATAGTTTATGCAATTATTTTATAATAAATCACCCAAAGAGTTAAATACAAGAAGTGCAGGAAATCTGTCCACACACTCAGACCCAAGGATAACTGAAGGCCTAAATTCCATGGCAACATCTTGCATGAGTCCACTTGAAGACCTAGAGCCCATGACAGTGCCCTCATGAGTCCAACTGGAGGCCTAGAACCCATGTTAATATCTCACGCAAGTCTGTTTCACAGATCTGCACTGGGAAGGCCCAAAGTTCAGTGGTGGCATCTAGAAAGTCTGTGCCAGAGGGATGAAGGGTATGTGCCAGCAGGCTGAGGGTTTTGCACTGGAGCCAAGAAGCAGAGCTCAAAATAAGGACCAGGACTCCCGCAGAGTACCACAGCCATCCTCAGCGACAAGGAGGTCCCGAGCTCCTCTGATGATAACAGTTGAGTTCATGTCAGGAAACCAGCATGACAAGCTTCTCCATCTTCCCCTCCAGAACCAGGAAGCGGTGAAGACTAGAGCTCCCCCAAAGTGAACCACAGCCATTCTCAGAATAAGGTCCCAAGATCCTCTGACGATGAGAATAGCCAAGTTCATATCAGGAAAGGAGCTCAATAACCTCCTCCAAGAGAACCATCAGCAACAGAAGAACCAACAACACCACCTCTTCCTCTCCAGTTTTCCTTTTCATTTTGGCAATAATTCTCAGGTGGACCATCCACGCTCAGCACCACACTGATTCAGTTCAGCTGGTGTTACAAGTTGACCATCAGTTTTCGATAGACCACAGGGATGTCTTACCAAATTAAAATAACAAGCAACTCACTCTATGAACACAGTATTTTGAAATGAACTCAGCACTGAACACTGCTCTCTTTGGGACTGTGTAACTCATGGATCTGGCTGCCATGAAACTGAGCATGAAATTTCACATCAAAAACCTTCCCATCTGAGGAGCAGAGATGCAAGGGGGAACCATGTCCAGGGCAAGAAAGCATGCGCAAAGCCTGCCTAATTCTTCCCCATGTGTGAGGAGACCAGACAGAGTTTCTACAGCAAGAAACCTTTGCAGTCACTGTTCACTCTGGATGTAAGAAGCCCTGCAGTGACAGCTGCACTAACAGGTGAATGATCCCTGAAAGCAGCTTGAGTGTGGTGGTGCACATCTGCAATCGCATATTCGATACTTGAGGGGCTGAGGCAGGAAGATTACAAGTTCAGTGCCAGCCTGGGTAACTTACAGAGACCTTGCCTCAAAATTTAAAAAAAGGGCTAGAGATATAGTTCAGTGGTAGAGTGCCTTTGAGTTTAATACCCATTACTGCCAAGGTTAGGGAGCAGGGGGAAGACCTAAGGTACCTTGTAATGGTTGGCCTGTAACATTGAGATTGGGCCAGATTCATGAACATGCAAACTGTACTGTTGCGCAGAGACTCCATGCTTGCTTTAATGTTCTCTCTCTCTCTCTCTCTCTCTCTCTCTCTCTCTCTCTCTCTCTCTCTCTCTCTCTCTCTCTCTCTCTCTCTCTCTCTCTCTCTGTGTGTGTGTGTGTGTGTGTGTGTGTGTGTGTGTGTGTGGTTTTTTGAGATAGGGTTTCCCATGTAGTTCAGGTTGGCTTTGAATTCACTGTATCCTAGGCTGGCCTTGAACTCATGACAATTCTCCTGTCTCAGCCTCTTAAGGGCTAGGTGTACAGGTGTACCTGTACCCCCATACCCTGCAATGTGCTTTAATGTTCTATGATGGCTATTTGGAAATTATTAATTTTTTTTAAAAAAGATAGTCTTCATTTTCCTTATGTAAGTGATCCTACTATAATAGGAGATTTATTTCAAATTAAGGACATTTCATTCTAAGAAAGTCATTAACAACATTGAAGATGAAGAAAGGTCTGGTAATTGTTACTCAGGGAATTGTTGCAGAAATGGAAATTTTAATAGGCAAAAAAAGGTATCTAGTGATCAAGGGATATTGGTTTATGACTGCCTTGATCTAGTAAAAGTGGGCAGGGTTGTCCAAGGAGGAAATGAGAGTCTTGCAGCTGCATTATTGGAGTCTTCATCTTGTAATAAAGATTAAAATTTCCAGTATATCAGTGGTATTTGGTTTTTTAAATCATGATTCTATTGTGACCACATACATATGGATGTGTGTGTACACATATATATTTACATATATATATTTATGCACATTTATACACAAGTTTCCTGACTTGACCCTTACCACATTGTATGCATTCCAGTGTTACCTGTTTTTTTTCTTTTATTAAAAAAATCGCTGGATGCCACCCACTAAGTTGATTTCTTTCCCAACTAATTAATCACAATTCACAGTTTGAAAAATCCTTCTATAGCATTGTAGGAGGGTGTATTAGATATTGTTTAACATTTTTCTAGCTGTCAGATTATATATATATATATATATATATTTTTGGCTGCATTTTATACTAAGCATATCTCCAGTTTTTTTTTGTTTGTTTGTTTGTTTTTGTTTTGTTTTGTTCTGTTTTGTTTTTTTCCAGGATTTCCTAAGTCAAGTCAGTTGTTCAGGCTGGACTCAAACTTTAAATTCTCCTGCCTCAGACTTCCAGAGTCTTGGGATTATAGGCAGTTACCCCCAATGTCCAGAAGATATCATTTTCAAAGGTTGAAATTTACAAGTTACTCTATAGGTGGCTGAGACCATGTCTTACCAATTAAAAGCAAATACAAAGAACTCTGGCTAATTCCCAGGAGACCTGCTTGGCACCTTTGATGCACTACAATTTCAGCATCTTAAGCAAGTTTACTTGTTAGGCTCTTTCTCAACAGTACTATTTGAAAAAATAATTATTTTTTTAAATCCAGAGAATGTCTTTCTTTTTCTAAAAAATATTAGAATGTTATGGCCCCCCAAATAAAATCTTTATAATATGCAAAATAGCTAAAAGTAGAACTATGGTGGAAAGCTAGAGTCTCATGCATTCCGTTCCTCTCTTTCCACTTGTGCCCTGAGCTCCTACACAGAGAGCTGTGAGATTTCCGTGAACAGAGTTTGAAAACAACTCAATAACCAAATCTTAAACTTTGATCCAAGCATTGCTGTGAGCAATGGAAACCAGGAACAAAACCAATGAGCCAGTCTTGGTTATCCTTATTGGAATGGAGCCCCCAGAGGGAAGAGTTGTGTCTGTCCAGGTTCCTGCTTGACCTTTAGTGTATCTAACATAGGACCTAATGTGAAATAAGTGCTTAGCAAAAATATTTGCTGGATGAAAGAACCACTTAAAATTTTTTGTCAAACAAAGTAGGGGAAACAGAGGCTATCAATCAAATTCTCAAATTATCAACAACGACAGACAATAAGGCTCATCCTTGATCAGACTGACATGTTTTTAACTGAGATTAGACACTGTTATCTTCATCAAAAGACAGGATTCCTACAGCCCGATGAAACCCAGTGTCTTTTTGGAAGTGCCCTAATCTATTGATTTGTAGGCATGAATTATGAACCAAAGGTATCAACGGCCTGACTTGTTTACTGGTGAGCTCTACAAGGAAGTTCCCATGAGGACCCACCAGTACTCAATGACTGAATGGGACGCATCTTAGTTGCTGACTTCCTAGAGCTCTTTAAAACATTGGCATTTTGTTGAGTGGTCTGAAAAGAAATGTGCTGTGCCAATCACTTGCTCCTATGGGCGTACCCATTTCTTTCTGAATATGACAGCCTCAACACCTAGTAGCAATTTCTTTCATAATATTGTGGTATGATTGAAAGCAGATAGTAAAGAAATGAGGCCTTATGAATTTTTCGCCCTCTAATGGAATTACTACTCACAAAATAATGGTACTTTGGTTGGGCAAGTCCTTATCATACCAACTGAGCTCTTCAAAATGTTATGTCCCATTTGTATCACTGACTATATTTTTAAGATGACAAGAGATATAAAGCTTACGGTTACACAGGGTATTCATCTTCGTGCAAAACTTCAGCATTAATGTAACCTTTAAAATGTAACCTTTAAAAAGTGCGGCAGTTATCAGCAGCATGACCCATATCACAGTGGAACTGCCTGTCAAGCCTTGCTTTTTTGATGCATGAAAGTTTTGTATTTTCCTCCCAGGCATATGTTGCGGTAACTCTACATTGGCCTGCGCAGCATGCCAATGTGGAATCTCCATAATTGTAAATTCTGAGCCAAGGTATAACAACTGGCATTTACCTATCGGGTGGCCCAAAATATCCAAATGCTTTGACATTATTAAAATGAAACTTTAGAAATGAAATCAGAGCATCCTTTCAACTAAAAAACACACCTTTAAACTAAATTTGAGCATGATTTTTGTTCTCTTTTCATACAATGTACAAGCATTAAGAATGTACCCAGCACCCATTTAAAAATTTTTTTTCAGGTATGTTTTACTTCACTTAATGCATATACCACACAAAAGCGACGTATCTCCTTTTGAAATGGCAAACAATGTTTTGTAGCACAATTTCCAAACTAAAAACTGAGAATAGCAAAATACTCTCAGCAAAGTGAGAAAAAGAAAAAGATATTTCTACAATTGGAGGAAGTGACTTAAATTTGAGCTACATGAAATTTCCAATTTTTGTACATTTTTGGCCTACAAAAACAAAATTTTATATAGTTCAATCTTGATTTTTAGGTACCTGTTGCTCCTTCAGTCAGTACGGTCTCCCGAGTAAGTTGAGGCTGCTGCCGGCAGCAAGGGAACAAGGACTCAAGAGTTCTCAATGGGTTCATTTTACTTTTAGAAGCAGGAACAATATTCAGATATACTTACTGATCAGCCCTTCAATTCTTTTTTTCCCTTGAACTCCTGGGGAACTGAACCCAGAAGCACTGTATTACTAAGCTGCATCTCTGGTGCTTTCACTGATTTATTTTTATTTTGAGATAGGGTCTCACTAAATTACTGTTATGGTTGATACATTGTGTCAACTTGAGAAGTTTAGAAGTTTAACTGAGAGACTCAGGAAGGAGCCAGGGTTCTTGCTTTGTAAATATCCTCATCCCCTGCAAGAGGACGGCAAAGAGATTTTGTGAGTGCTACATCTGCCCTAGGGAGTGGGGGGTGGCCTGCATACACTATAAGGGAGGAGAAGAGGCTTGTCCCCGCCCCCATCCTTTTTGCTCTGGCTGCTTTTGCTCTGGCTGCTGCCTTGAAGTGTTGCCCCAGTGCCATGCCACCCTGCTTTGGAGCCAGTTGATTATTGACTGAGACCTCCACGAACTGTGAGCTAAATAAACCTGTCCTTCCCTAATTTTGGGTGTCAGGTATTTTGTCTCAGCAATGAGAGAAAAGTAACCAAGACAATTACCAATCAGGACTTCAATTTGCAATCCTCCTGTCTCAGCCTCCTTGAGCCCTGGGATCACAAGCCTGAACCATCTTGTCCAGCTCCTTTACATATTCTTGAAAAAAAAGTGGAGATAGTAATTACTAATAATTAACATTACTAACAATTTCTGTCACCTATGTGCACTTTCTAGAGAAGCACCCTAAGAGAATAATACAGATTATACACAGAACATAATATATACATGTGTTAAGTATTTATAACATCAAAAGATGTATATGTAAACTAAAAGACTAATATTAGGAGTTTGATGAAATAAAGCACAGCCCTTCCACAATAAAAAATAAAAGAGTATTCATCAAGTGGAAAAGCGAGACCGGGGTGTGCCTCACTGGCAAAGCACTGGCCTGCCACGTGCAGAGCTCTGGGTTCAATCCTCAGTACTGCAAAAAAGAAAAAAGAAAAAGAGGATTAATTAAAAAAAGTATTTACTTTTTAAAAAAGAGTGCAAAATAGCTTTGCATATGATTTCATCAATAGTGCTATAGACATATGCAAACACATATACTTGAACCCATGTAACACAGTTCATAGAAAGATCTGAATCGGACACAAAGCTGGCAGTGATCCTTCAAGGCTGTTAAGGTTAAGCGTATGGAGAATTTTGAGTCCTTTTCTGTTATCTGTATTTCCTACAATGAGTGTGTATTAATTGTGTGTGTGTGCTAAGAATATTTAGATGGATAGAGTTTATCATCTCATTTTTGGTTTTTTTGTTTTGTTTTGGTTTGTTTTTCAGATATCTGATGGGTAAATTAAGGCAGTTTCAGAGTACTTGCACCATGGAAGACCTTTCATACAGAAAAGTCAAGTGTGACATTACCCCATGTGAGACGTTTCCTCGGAGTTCCAGGAAAATCTGAATCACTGAGAGACCAAGAGAGGTGGTGAGATGGGAGGCGAATCTCAGGGAGGGAACTTATAGCAAGTGATTTAATTTAAATCATTTTCTACATCCCCTGTGCCTTTTAAATTCCCCCACTTAGATTGTTTACCTTATGCCACTGAGTAGCAATTAGGTTACTAAAGAAGGCAAACAAACCTAATTGGTAAACAGGAAACATTTTTGCACTTAAGGAAATTAAATGGAGTTGATCAGTTGAACTTCATTTTGGAAGTATTTTAGAAGGATTATTTCTTCGTGTATCTCTTGCCACTAAAAACACTTTAAGTGGCCAATAGGCACAGTAAAATACTACAAATTATTCTAGAAAGATAATGTACAGAAGAAACAAGGATTATTATTTTTATTGGTATATGTCTGCAGTACATAACTTTTACATTATTGTGGAGACTTGGTCCATAACAAATCTTAATTCTTTTATGTCACTTTCCCCTCCTCTCCTTCTCCTTCCCTCCATCTCTTGGTCCCCTTCCCATCTGCAAAATAATAGTGATTTAATAGGACAAATGGACATGATAAGACAAATGAACAGAAATAGATTTTTGTGGGCAGGGCAATAAATGTATGGAAATAGTTCAAGTTGAAAATAAAAATAGGCTTCAATAAAACTATGCACACTGTACTAGCTGACGCAAACTGAGAACATATGCAGTTCTCAAGATACATTTGTGGTTTGAATTTTTAAAAGAATGAATGAGTTAATATACTCATCACCTTTGGATTATATTCTCACAGTTTATACGTAGTAGCCCTGAGTTAAATTAAACTAGATATGGTAAATGTTACATAGCAAAATATCACTAAATTTTGTGGAGGGGCAAGTTATGTTCATTTTAATGTTCCAGTTTATTTCTTTGATATCTTATCCTTTCTTTCATGCAGCTTCATAATATATAATTCAGAAGTTAAAACGGATGTAGGCCCTATAGAGAATAAAAATTCCTATGGTTAAACCAAAAAGCTATAAAGTCACAAAGAAGAAAGTGTGACACATTCATTATTTCAGAATATTCACCACAAACTATATAGTTTTTTATTAATGTAATGCAAATTGGATCTGACAAAGAAAATGCAGCTCAACAATTTTCACGAAGCTATACAACAACAACAAAAATAACTCTAGCCATGTATCATGGTGCACACCTATAATCCCAGCACAGGGAAGGCTGAGGCAGGATGATTGCAGATTTGAGACCAACCTGCGCTACATAGCCAACCCTGTCTCAAAACAGAAAAAAAAAAAAAAAGAAGAATAACTCTTTTACTGTTTTGCTGGGCAAATAAAAAAATTTATGTATTCCTTTCACAAAAGTACAAAGTTTACAAAGTATAATAAATACTTGATTTTATTTATATGTGTGTGAATTGTTCCATGTCATTATTACATGATAAGTAGATGAATTTGGTCTCTAAAACAGCCTAAGCCACAGATGCAGTGACTGTGTCCATCTGCGATAATAAATCCTTCCACATGAGAGGAAACTAAAGCAAGACCTGAGACCTGCATCACAATAATTCCCTTACCCAGCCCTTACTTTGGGATGATAACTTACAATACCGATGTTCATGACCTGAAATTGAACACTGAAGAAGTAAAGACACAGTCTCCCGGTCTCACAAATCTAAAGGAAACAGATGTCCATAATTTTGTGTCTTCCATTTTATAATCACTAGTTTTATTCCAAATGATGATAGGCATTAAATTATAATATTATCCATCTGACATAATTTCAAGCATATTATTGGAGACCTTGTGCTAGTAAAAAGGTAAGATAGCTAAGAATTCATTGCTATCTTATAAATCATTCATTCAGTGTTCATTAAATGTATTCAATGTGCCAGGCACTGTGGGAAAGTAGACAATTATTAATTCTTAATTTCACTGTTAAGCCAAACTTCAAAATGTAAAATTCACTAATTCAGTTGGTTTTCAAAATAAAAATGAATTTGGAACACAGTCTCTTGGTTTTAATTTAACTTCCTTCTACAGTGTCATGTAGTTTATAGCTGTTTATTTATAGTTTGAGAGTTTATAAATCATTTTCATTGTGTGATATACTCAATAAGATGTATATGACAAAACTTGGGAGTCTCAAGTTATCTTAGTTATTGCCTGGGAACTAAGTCCAAGCTCACTAACATCCACACAGAGGTATTTGTAATATTCCATAGAACAACGAGGGAGGTGATTTAATCTGCCAAGATCAAAGGAATGTGAATTTCTTTCGCAGGCTTTGCTTTCTGGGATTGTTACTTCTCCTACATGAAGGTTGCTGCCTCATTTTTTAACCTGGAGAATGGGGCAACAGACAGGTATAGGTCGTATAATAAAATCATAAATATATACAATAAAGACAGTCTACATGCCAGGTAGGAAATCCAGCACTTGGACTACGGTGCTGAGAGGACACTAAAAAATCCACAATTTAAATTCAGAAGAGGAAAAGATAAAAATTTAAAAGGACAAAGGATTGATAAATCCACATCTTAACATTATCTTAGAGTCAAAGCTTTTAGGGTTTGTACTGCATGATCCTTGGAATCTTTTATCTTGTTTTCAACTTGTTTTAATATTGTTCATGTTGTATTCATGCAGATATGAAACTAGCTGTCTTTCTTGCCTTTCAGAGGCAGCCCGCTGTCTCTCTGTGTGTTCTTGTCTCATCTTGCGGACTATTTCCTCTTCTGAGGCAATATTCCTGCTGACTTCTCCAACTTGGATGTGGATGGGAGGATTGCAGCTCTCTTGTAAATGCCCTAACAGGTTCTTATCTTCTTACTCATTATTTTATTTTATTTTATTGTCTGTTTGAAACAGGGTTTCACTATGCAGTTCAGGCTGGCCTTGAAATCACTTTGTAATCCAGTGTAGCCTTCAATTTGGAGCAATCCTCCTGCCTCAGCCTCCCGAGTGCTGGTATTACAAGTGTGCATCACCATACCCAGCCTATCTTGCTCTTCTTGAGGGGGGACTCTCAAATTGGTATGATTCAGCAATCTCACTTTTTAGATCTAGGATGTTTTATACTAAAGTCGATCCAAATCATTATGTGCATATATTTAGTTCAAGATACTTAGATCTACCCAGAAAGATATAAACTAAATATCAGAATCTCCATCTTCAGAAAGTTGTGTATAGTTTGAGAGACTTCCCTAAAAATCCCTGATCAGCATGTTTATCTAAATGATAATATTTAAATCCACAAGATTTTCCATTATGCTAGTTTTAAAATCCCCTCAAATTTGACACAAGTTCTGGCAACTAAGACAATATTCCAAGCACATAATGTGTTAGCTGAATTAATCCTCAGAACCAGCTGCTATTATCATCCCCATTTTCCAAGGGATGCCACCTTGCTCAGCAAAGCTAAGTGACTCGTCCCAAGCAAAACCACTCCAAAGAGGTCGTGCTCTGTGCTATCTTTAATTGTGGGGGAGAAATCAATAGTTATAAAAATGTTGATCAGGAAAAATTAAACTGCCTGGATAAAGAAAGGCATTTGGATGATATACAGTGTAGCCAACCCTCCAGAAGATGACAGCTTGGTTATCTCTTACCTGAATGACCACAGTAGCGTCCTTGATCCTCATCTAATCCCAACACTGTCACCAGAGTTATCATTCCCAGGAAGAGTCATGCTAAACTCTTGCAAAACAGGCACAAGTGCACTGTGCATACACGCACATGCATGCACGTACACACACACACACACACACACACACACACACACACACACAGGCGTCCTGTCCTAGGAGACCTAACCTTGGTGCCTATCTACTGTCGTCCTACCAACCCTTTACGTTGGTCTCCCTGTCCACTTAGTACCTCACAATGTTTTCCCCAACCTTGTCACACCACCTCCACCCTGTCACAGCCTTGTTACACACCCTCACCTTTTCTTTGCTCATTTCTTCCCACTGATGAGAATCCCTCCCTATTCTTCCAAGGATCCCTCAGAAAGTTTCTGCTCATCCTTCAAGGTCCCAGGAGAATGTTTTCTATTTTCCCTGAAAGTCTTTTTATTCTCCAGGCATTTTTGTTCTCTCTCAGCTGTGTTTCTATAGCACTTTTACTAGAACATATATCACACTGTACTAAGGTAATTGTTGACGCACCCCTTTCTCCCACTAGATTCAACTTAAATAGCAACAGCCCCTCAGTCATCTGTGTCCCCCGGGTCTACAGTGCCCGGCATGGAACAAATGTTTTAGTTAATAGTTTTAAATTGTATTTGTTATTGAACATGATTTAGGAATATTCATTATCTTCTTGCAAAATAAAGGATTGAGGCCTACATGTGAGTGTTTTATAGCAAAAGAGAAAAGTACAAAGCCTACCCTTCCTTTGATGTGTGTGCTTTTTAAAGATTTTTAAACTGATAGGCAAAAGCACGAAAATCGCACATTAGTGGGGCAACATCATGTATGAAACAACGCACACTTTATATAAATATCTTTATTCCTAATGCAAGGATGTTTTCTTTCAAGGACGTTCAAGAAGGGCTTTGTGGGCTGGGGATATAGCTCAGTGGCATAAGTACCTGCCTGGTAAGCGCAAGATCCTGAATTTGATTCCCAGCAAAAAAAAAAAACCAAAAAACAAAAAACAAAAAAATGGTAGACCTTTATGGACCTAGCAGCTTTAACAACATGAAAAATTGCTAAGTTTGATATGTTGTAGTAGGTAAATTTTTTCTAAAGAGATTGTTTTAAGAATCAAACTCTGCAAATTATAACATCCATTCCAAGGGGAAAATGTTTTGAAGTTATTTTTAGTACTTTTGTATTATGATGGAACAAGTCAATCCGTGATTCCTGAAGGTTCTCCCAACCTGGTCCAAATCACTTCATTTGTGAAGATAAGTGTCGTGAGACCTAGGTGATTTTCCTTCCTTCCAGAAGGCAGCGTGGAACAGAGTCACGCTGCCGTGCTCCGTGGACAGGTGAGGCATGGGGAAGGGCCCACCTGCCGGGGTCCACGCCCCCACACGAGGCCGGAGCCAGGGCTCCTGTCCAGCCAGCCAGGGTTCACCTGTGGCCGAGCCGGATGGATCCAGCTGGATCCACACCGAAAGTACTTTTGCCCCAAGCAACTGATATCATGATTTTCCTCCGTCCCTTGGGAGCAGTCGCCTCACAACGGCTTTGTCTCCGCTGGCGCCCTGTGAACCAGCGCTCCCCCGGGCTGGGAAGGGGAAACTTCCGAACTTTTGCTCTGCAGTGTGTCAGGCAGGGCCTTTGCAGCCCCAGCTCCAAGATAAATGATGGTGTGGAAACCAGGCGACTTAGCCAACAGCGGCCTGAGCGCCCCGTCCGTGTCTTTTCTGTAATTATTGCATTTAATACAGCTAGTTACTTGCACAAAAGAGCTTCCGGAAACAGCAATTTCCACTGGGGACTGTTTAGGAATGTACGGGCCCATCATTTAGCCCTGATACTGTGGGGTTGTCAGAATTGATCACAGTTCTTGACGGAACACCTCTAGCTTTTTTTTTTTTTTTTAATGGAGTGCCTCAGAGTGACAGGTCACATTGTTTAAGTAGGAGCGATCTGTTAGTTTATATTTTATCTAAAACTGCAGATCAGATGACCTCCCTCAGGGCCTAAATACATGAATCCTTTTCGCATGTTATAATTAATAGCGGAGCCGGGAGAGAAATTCATAACAAGGGGACGAAGAGCTGGGCCGAGCAACTTGTCAAAAAGAAGGAAATTCCACTACAGATTAGCTTATTTTTAAGCGCGTCAAGCTCTACATACAAACATGATCTATCGCTTCCTTGTGATGTCTGTTTGGGCCCACACGCTCCGGGCAGTGTCAGACACTGCTGTAAATTTTGTCTGAGTCAGGGCAATTCTGATTGATCTCTGAGTGTAAAATCGATAAGAAGACACTGTCATTTTCTTAAAGGATGAGCTAGAAAAGGAAAATAAATTAAGACTCTACTGAATGTCTACCTCCAGCGCTCATTAATTCAGTGTGGTCTGTACTTTGTTAATGTTATGGGCACAGCTTTAATCTTCCAGGTGCTCTCCGTGTGGCTACTTGCCAGCGACCTCTCTTGTGTTATGTATATTTCATCCGAATGGAGGAGGGGGACACTCGGCTGCCCTCTTTCTCCCTTAGTTCCTGATTAATCCGTTTTATTATTTTGGTAGAATATGTTACCACGGATACTGATGAACTTTAAAATGGACAGACCAGTCACTTTATCTGTCCTCCTCTTTCTCCTTCCACTGCGCGCCTGACTTCCTCATCAGGAGATGTATTTATTTTGAGTAGTTCGGGCAAATAATAATTCCAAGCATTTTGCCTTATATAATAAATTCTATGAAGATTAATTTTCTCTCTTTCTCCCTTTCTTATTTCATCTACACCCTTTTCTCTTTCTTCGTCTTCCTCAAGAGATGTATTTGTCTTGAATAGATCCAGAAAATAATAAATCTAAAGTCTTTGCCTTGTTTAATAAATTCTACGAAGATTAATTTTCTTTCTCTCCTCTCTTCTCTCTCTCCCCTTCTTACCTTCTCTTTTTTGCCCCATTTGTTTTCTCTTCTCTCTCTCTTTTCCTCAAGAGATATATTCATTTGTCTTGAATAGTTTGGGCAAACAGTAAGTCCAAGCATTTTTGCCTTATATAATAAACTCCATGGAGATTCATGTTTTTCTCTTTCTCTCCTTCTTTCTCTCCCTTTTCCTTGCCTTCTGTTTTTCTTTTTCTCTCTTCCTTTCTCTGTCTCTCTCCACTGGCCCACCCAATCACCACCCCCCACATCCCTCTTCATTTCTGTTTCTCATCTAAGGCTCCTTGCCAGCTACCTAAAAGTTGTTTTTGTAGATTTCCTTGACTTTAGAACTTCATCTACAGAAGTTTCCCACTATGTTTCCAGAACAATAGCTCCTCTAAGAATCTAAAAGATTAACACATACCCTGCACAGTTTCAGAGTTGGATTTTTGTGATTGTTTGTTGTATTTATCATGGGCTCAAAAACATGTATGCTCAACTTTCAGGTTTTGCTTTTGCTTCTCAGGAGAGGAAGAGGAGGAAAAAATATGTAAAATGCCACTCCTCTCATTGGTATTCTGCGTTAAATATCAACACTGTAATACTGCTTCTGTCGCAGAAAACGAACATCCAGTTCTGTTTGCGGCTGCCTTGGGCTCCTGTAAATGGGAGCGGTGATTCAGATGTTCCTCGGGAGGTGCTATTTCTGACACATCCTGAGCACCTTGCTCGTGAGTCACTCACTGCAGTCATAGCTTCCATAATTGCTCATGGAAACTCATGAATAGAGGTCTGCTTCTAGAAACTTTTTATTTGCCTTTTGAAAATTTATATAGATGTCATAAAATTTGTTCTGTTTTTCCAAAATGCTGAGTTAAAAAAGAAGGGGGGGTAAAACATCTAGATCTATTTGTTTCAAATAGCATTAAATTCATATTCATGAAGGGTGTTTGCTTTCTTTAACAAAGCTCGGTACATGCCAATTAATTATTTCTCAGGAAAAGGTCATTTAGGGGACTCTGCCTCTCCATCTTCCCCACTGAGCACACTAAATGAATAGATTTGCAAATTTAATCTAGAAGTGACACATATTTGGCCTTGGAATTACTTGTTTTATTCCTCTATTTTAAACATTCATCTGTATTTATTGTGGTGACTATGATGCAATTAAATAACATTTTGGAATTTACAAATAATATGTAATTATTCTAGGATTAAATGTGCTAGGGGAAGTGTACTAAAGCATTATATTCACTATTTCTGATTCTTTGCTACCATTGATATGGCCCACCTTGAGCTGATGGATCCAGTCTGAAAGTGGTCACTTGTATTTTTTTTTTTAATTTCCCTTTTGTGTTTCAGACCTGATAACTTAAGATGTTTTTCTTGGAGGATATCTAAAAAGTCAGGTCTGAATAAGTACATTGATGAGACAACAGAGTGTTTTGTTTTTTGTTGTTGCAGTACTGGGTATTAAACTCAGGACCTTCACACTGAGCTACATTCCTAGCCTTTTTAATTTTGAGACCAAGTTTTATTAGGTCACCAAGGTGCCCATGCTGGGCTCTTATTTGCAGTCTTCCTGCTTCAGCCTCCCAGATTGCTGGGATTTCATGTGTGAATCAGCATACCTGGGGTTGAATGGTTATTTTCTAGTCACAGGGAAGCCCACGGTTTCAGGAGGGTGCTATTCCTCATACATTCATGTGCTCATGGCTACTGGGATGAGTGCAACAAATGTGAAACCCTTTAAGTCTATTTTTGCAGCTGCACATTAAAGATGATGGCTACCTTACGGGGTTTCTAAGTCTTACATGAAAAAACAGATGTATAGAAGACAACCAGCAAGGTTTTAATAAGGGTAGTGTTTCTACCCATCATTTACTGGTTGAGTGACCTTGGGTGGATTATTTATTGAGGAATCTCACTTTTCTCATCATTAAAAATAAGGTAATTATTCTTATCACGCAGAATTGTTGTGAAGGTGACAATGAGTTTTTGTGGCAACACATGACACGTGTCATTCACTCCAGTCATGTTAATTATTGCTCCTATTTTTTGATTGGGTCATCTAAGGGGAGACTTTTAAGAAGACACTGAAAATATAGTTGTGACCACTCACAAATTTTAAAACTTTAATTATGCCAACCAAATATTTGGAATAATTTATATTCACAAGCAATTGTGACCAGATCCAAGAATAGGCTAAGGCATCCTCCTGTGAGACAACTTTCAGATCAGATGTTTCTTACATTTACAGCTTCTGCATTAACTTGATTTTGATGATTGAATACACTCTTTTAGGAGTTAGACCTTCTGAAATATCATCACTTGTACTGTGAAGACAAAGTTTACCTGTTCGGTAAATAGTGGTTCCCTTCTGCCTTCAGACAACAGGAAATTCATGTTTGTCAGAAAACCCCAGAGAGATAAAAAGTATAGCAGATCTATTAGCTCAAACTCAGATTATGTTTTCTGAATGCCAGTGGATAGGCTTACAAGACAGTGATTTCCTTAATATATATCTAAAATTTAAATGTGTATTCACTTTGACTCATCAACAATTCTTTTAGGAATTTAGCTACAGAAGATAATTCAGCAAGTTGCATGGATGTAGAAAAATAATTATTCTGGTGATTTTTGTTGATTAAAAAACTAGTTACTTTTCATAGGCAATTATAAGTAAGTTATGATGTGCGAACATTATTGAATCTTACATATATTTTTTAAATGTTCATCCTGCTTTGTGCACCTTGATGCCTGGGACATATTGTCAAAATTGCATGAAAGGATGATCACTGAGTTGGAAATAATAGTTATCACTTATGGATGGAATGCAGGTTGACAAGCTCTGTGACTCTCTGCATTGTTTGAATTTTCATGATGATTGTACATAGTTTTGTAAGTTGAAAAAAATAATTTTATTATTTTCTGGGAAAAACATCTGTACCACTGTGTTGTTGAGTGGGTGGTTTAATGGAGGTCAGTGGAAATATGAAAGAGATTTGTCTTTGGGATAAAGGGAAGGACATCACAACCTCAGGTGGTAGCCTGCATTTAGTTTGCTTTCCATGTCTTTTTGGGAAACCCTGACATTTCCAATAAATCTGGGATATGCAAGCTCTCTTTAGGTCCACAGATACAAGATTATATATATAGCAGATCTCTAGAGACTTTTCTTCTTGCTTGATGGAAACTCTATATCCATTAGTTTGTAACTCCCCATTTTCTCCTCATCTCACCCTCTGGTAACCACCATTCATTTTTTTGATTCTACAAACTATTTCAAATACTCCATGTTAATGGAATTGTGCAGTATTTGCCTTTCTGTGGTTGTCTTGCTTTACATAGCATAATATTCTCAGATTCACACATGTCATAATGCATTAGACAACTTCCTTCTTTTTTGAGGTGAAATAGTATTCCAATGCATGTGTTTACAAGATTTTCTTTATCAAGCCATCTGTAAATTGCCAAAAAGGTTACCTCTAGATTTTGACTATTGTGAATTGTGCTACAATGAGTATAGAATTGTAGATATTACTTCATGATCTGAATTGAAATTCTTTTGGATAAATATCCAGAAGTGAGATTACTGGATCGTTTAATGGTGTTAAATTTTTAAAGTAAATTCTATATTATTTTCCATGGGAGCTGCCAATTTTTATTTCCTACCAATAGTGTACATGAGTTTTGAAGATAGGGTTTCATTAGGTAGTCACAGCTGGCCTGCAACTTACTGTGTAGTCCAGGGTAGCCTCAAACTCATAAATATTGTGGTAGTTACTTTTTCTCATTGCTCAAACAAAATACCTGACACCCAAAGAGAAAGGGGGAAGGATTTATTTAGCTCACAGTTTGTAGAGGTTCAGTTCATAATCATCTGACTCCAAGGCAGGGTGGCACATAGCAGAGGGATGATAGTTCATGGTGGCAGAAGACAGGAAAAGCGACAAGAGCAAAAAGAGGGAAATTAGCCTTTTACTGCCCTTTTATCTTATCCAGACTGCTGGGATTAGGGCAGAGCCAATCCAATCAATGGGGTAATCAAGCAATCACACAGCATCCTTAATCGTAACATTACAGAAAATCAATCACGAACTCTGGGTTCAGCTGCTTCTGAAAAAGCCCCATCTAAAAGCATATGAGGCTTTGGAGAGACATCAAGACACAAACCATAACAACCCTCTTGCCTCAGCCTCCAAAGTGCTGGGGTTACAGTTATAACCACCACTATGCTGGAGTTTAGACAGTAGATAAACATATAATGTGTGTTCTGAAAATAAAGTTTGCCAGATAGACAAGGAAAAATACATTTGTGATTGTTTTGTTTTGTTTTGTTTATGCCAGATCAAAGATGCAAAGAGGCATTTAATGTGACAAGAGACTGTAAGAGTTTAACATGTCTATGGCAGTGATTCTCAAATGTTTCTTTGTGCCACCATAGAATTGTGGGTAGTGTTCTTTAAGAGATAAAAAAAGGTAAAGTAACACTAAACAAGTCAGCAATTATCGTAACTTAACTTATACTACTGTGTAAGACTATTTCCCACCATTTCTAAAAGCATCCTAGTTACTGCACTGCACAGGTGGTCACTCTTGGGCAGCGAGAGTGTCCTTGAGTGGAGTGGTTATTTCCTGTTTTGGATGTACCCATGAGGCAGAATTGCCACATATTTCTGTAAATCTCACCTTAGGATAAGCTTATTGATCTTCTTACTGGACACCCCACATCCTCTCTGCCGAATAACTCAACTGACAGTTTATAGCAAAGCACAATGCACTTTTGATTGTAACAACAACAAAATTTACACATTTGTCAAAACTTGGTGGCATGCCTTGCAGATGGTTGGCAAGGTCCCTGTTGGGAATCAGTGGGCTTGAGAAAGGGAATTAAGTAAAGGAACAGAGTAGAGGTTGTGGAAAAGGCTGCAGCAATAATGATGACATTTATTACTTATTAGAGGTAATATGATAAATTTTTATTCACATTATTTCTCATCTTCACAGCTACCTGAAAAGTAGTTGTTATTAATTTCTCTTGTACACAAGGAAAATTAAGCTGCTGAGGTTAAGCAAATTGTATACACCTATCCAAGTAATAAGATACAGAGCATGATTCAAATTCAAATTTATTTGATTCCAGAACCAGGTTTTTCACCAATAAATATGCTTTTAAATCATCCAGAGTCATACGCTGCCATACCAAGATGTTTAAATATCACAGTCAACATTCCCTAAAGGGTACCATGTGAAACAGTAATCCTTCAGGGCAGGAAAGTTGGTTTGTAACTTAAATACCCTCCCGCCCAGATAGATGAATGAGGTTCACTAGCCATGCCCTCTCTGAATGACCATCTTTTGAGCAATGGTGACTATTTAAAAAGTCATCCTTTGGGTTTAGGGTATATTCTGGGACATGGAATAGACTTTTGATTTGTGCTGCTAAACTCATCCATTTAGAACTTGAGCTTAATCTGATTAACAACATAATTCTAGTGCCAACAAATCATAGTGTTACAGCTTACTTTGAAGATAGGTAGCAAATACCTTATGTTTTGTTATGATTTTCTTTTTAAAAAATCTCATTTGTGGGGCTGGGGATATAGCTCAGTGGCACAAGCACCTGCCCAGCAAGCGTGAGGTCATGAGTTTGATCCCTGGTACAAAAAAAAAAAAACAAAAAAAAAAACTTACTTGTTAAGGCAGATTATTTTAGGATGTTTGAAAATA
The DNA here is from genome assembly GCA_004363535.1 of Dasyprocta punctata. NCBI lineage: Eukaryota > Metazoa > Chordata > Mammalia > Rodentia > Dasyproctidae > Dasyprocta > Dasyprocta punctata. Next base: position 80,697 of record RJWM01001008.1, read on the forward strand.
AGTCTAAAGAATTTTAACTGTATATCTAAATGTACAATTAAATATATGTGCTTGTATACATACATAAGAATAAAATTCCAATTTTATTTGTAATATATGTCAGAATGTATTAAAATATGAGAAAAAAATTGGAAGGAAATATGCCAAAGAAAGAGCATTGATTATATTTCTAGTGCCAGAATTATAAATAATTTGAATTTTTTTCTTTATACTTGTCCACATTTTCTAAATTTTCAATTAAGCCATGTTATTTTTATAAGCTGAAAAATACACATTTTCGGTATTTTCATTGCCTGGTTTAAACTTTTTTTTTATATTGTTTTTGTCTATCTGGGCATGTATCCTCTTTTGCATATTATATTCATGAAATAAAATCCTTTTCGGACTTTCAAAACTAAATCACCTTCTGGTATATCCTCCCATCCCTGTACTATAGATTGAACCCAAGGCCTTCACACTGAGCTACATCCCCAGCCCTTTATATTTTTTATTTTGAAACAGCTCTCACTAAGTTGCTAAGTTTCCCATGTTGGTCTCAACCTTGCAATCTTTTTGCCTCAGCCTCCCAGAGTACAGGAATTTTAGGTGTACACCACTACAGCTCGTTCTAAGTTAGCTTCTCAATGTTGAGAATTTGCATTAAGAGTAACTAAATGAAAGATCTTGCTCACAGCAGAAATTCTTTGTGGTAATTGTAGGATTTTTTCTGTTTTGTTTTTGTTTGGTTTGGTTTGGTTTGGTTTGGTTTTTTGAGACAAGGTCTTTCTATGTAGTGCAGGCTGGCCTTGAACTCACCATGTAGCCCAGGCTTGCCTCGAACTCATGGCAATCTTCCTGCCTCAGCCTCCCAAATGCTGAGGTTATAGGAGTTACCATGCCCAACTGGTAACTGTATGTTTGGGGTGCATTTGCATGTGTTTGTTGTTTTGACTACAAGATTTAGGTGAGCAGAAGTACAGAACAGTTTAACTCATACAACAGACAGAAGGGAAAATTTATAGATAGAAGAGAGTAAGGAAGAAGTAGGAAAAAAGGGTAAAACACAAAAATTAGAGATGAAAGCAAAAGTGCTGTATATGCTAGAGTGTGCTCTAGAAATCCCAGATTACTGAATGCTAACTACAGCATATTTTTAATAGAAATTAGAGTTATCCTCTATCTTCCATATTATTTATTTTTTTCTGTGTCACTAGTCACCATGATCTCTTTTACATAAAATTAGTTTCTCTTGCTGTTAATACGAACAGCAGGTTACAGATTTAGACGACACTGGTCCTATAACATAAATTAATAACTTTGAACCACTGTATTATTTTTTGAAGAAATACATTCTCATAATACTTTTGTTGACTTTAGCCTTGTGCCTCACAAACATTAAAAGGAAAGGAAATGAAGTAGTCATGTTTCTCAAATTGTGGGGAACTCACTAATTTTGTTCTATCTAGATTTGTTCAACCTGCATTTAATTTTGTTAACGGCAGCCAATCTTTAGCCCATATGAGTTTGAAACTTGACTCACAGCCTTCTAAAATTACCTAGGCCTGCCTGGTTCTCATTTGAAAGAATAAAGTTGTCTTGCTTCCCATCAATCCACTGAGATATGCAGAAACATGGCCCATTATTTTATTTGCAAGTGTAAGTGCATCCTCAGTTTTTATTTGTGAAAAATGTAAATTCTTTGTATTGTCCAATGATAGTTTCTGCTTTCATCGGTTATTTTTATAAGAAAAATTTAAATACTCGTATTTGTAGTGTATTTCCTCTTAAGAATCTTTGAGGGAAAATAACTATACCTGTACCTAGAAACAAATTACATTTGGTCCTGGCCAACCAATAGGTCTTCCAAATAAAGGGGAGACACCACCACAGGTTTTCATATTTGGAGTCTGTAAGAAGGCAGAAATATGGTCATCTAGAATTATTTCATGACATTCAACAGTTTAGCTGAGCAAACGTACACTGAACACTTAGCAATGTGTTAGTCATTCTGCTGGTACTCAAAATTCTAGAAAACAAAATGGACAAGTTTTTCAGGAACTGAGACTTGTGAAGAAGACAGATAGATATGTGACTTTAAAAAGCAGAGGCCACGTGTGGGCCACAAGGAGGAGAACAAGAAGCCAGTCACTTCCTGTGAGTCAGCGCCATGCATGGGCCATGCAGAGGAGAACCAGACACTAGTGCCTTCTGGCATCTGGGCTGGGAGATAAGAAGAGCCAAGGTTCCCTACCCACCCCCATCTCCCACCATAAGCAACGAGGTGATCTGGAGAAACAGGGGCTAAGATGATAGCTATTGAAGTAAAATGCAAATTCATGCTTGTAGTCTTTAGTGTTTTCTTGACTTTACAGGTCTAAAGCCAGAGGTCTGATCATCTATTTAGAGGATAACAATATGCATTGTAGCATCTATGGGGGATCTCCTTCTGAAGGTGATAGCCATTGTTAATTGCCTATTATCTTGTTTTAAAGTCCTGCATCACTTTCATTGTTTTGTTTGGCTTGGTTTTATTCTGTCTTGTCTTGTTTGATTTTATTATATCTGATGATATGGGCAGCTATTTCAAAGATAACAAGATATATTATGGTAGCCATTTTGGATTTACTATTGTCTTGTTTTGAAGTCTTATATTGCATTCATTGTTTTGCTTTTATTGGTTCTATTCTGTTCTATTCCATTTGATTTTACTATGTCTGATGGTATAGGCAGCTATTTTGAAGCCAACAAGAAACATTATGGTAGCCATTGTTGATCTCCTATTCTCTTGTTTTGAAGTCCTGTATCACTTACACTGTTTTATTTTGATTGGCTTTATTCTGTTTCATTTTGCTTGGTTTTATTCTTTAAAAAAATAAAACAAAATGCAGTCAGATCTCATTTGGAATATTACACAGACAGGAAGAAACAGTTTTCATCATTGGGAATATTACACAGACAGAAAGAAACAATGTCATCTGCTAGGACTTTCTCCAGTCATTACCAACAGTACAAAACCATACGGCTTAGTTTCCTTCTTTTGCTTGATATGTTGGATTTAGAGAACTGAACTTTACTTGACTATAATATTATTTCTTTCCAGTACTGGTAAATGTGATGGTTATAAAATAGGGCATATAATATCAGCATGATTTTGCTACTAAGTGATAGTCATGCCTTAACAATAGTGAAATTTTGCTTCAATCAATTTGCTTACTTACCATCTCTGCGTTTTCTTACCCATGTGGTAGGTTTACTGCCTTGTGAGACAGTCTTGCAGTAAAATGAGAGAATATTAATACCATGTCTAACGCAAAGATTGATCTGTCACTGTCCCAGAGAAGGAACTGCAAATATTTTACTTATAGAGAATATACATATTTTTGGCAATAGTTTAATCCATTCCTAAAGAAATTTCTTACAGAAAGATGTTTGTATAATGCACTCAATTTAAGAATTTGGTTCAAATCTTTAGCTTTTCTGATTAGGCATTTTTAATTTCTTCATCTTCAAAAATATATTGAAAGGATTTTTTACTCTGTTTTCCATAAACTTCCTTGTTGTTTGGCAGTGCACATTATTTTACACTATCCCTTTAAAGAACCCAAATGAGAGTAGTTATGGCTTCTGAAAGTCTTGGGTATTTTTAATCTTCTAAGTCTTCAACCAATTGTCATTTCATTAAGGTGCCCTGCTGAGATGCTCTTTCACATACCATCATCAAGATGAATTGTAGCTCTGCTCTATAATATGCATATTATAAGCTCAGTCCACATGTGTTGAAATTATAACCACAGACAAGGCTCCATTCCCAGAGAGGAGCACAGAGTCACAGCTGCTGCTTCCAGCAGCTTAAGAAACCACTTTCCCAATGATGAGAACAGAGGTTCAAAACAAGAAGAAAGTTGGCTCCTTGGCAAAAGCCCAGTGCTAAACCAAGATGACTTAAAAATTTTTAATTGCAGTCAAATGTACATAACAAATATCATTTTGACCATTTGTACAATTCAGTGGCATTGGATACATTCACTTAAGTTTGTGTAACAATTAGCCCCTTTTTAATCCAAAACTTTATCTTCATCCCCAATATAAATTGTGTCTTTATTAGTCAATGATTTCTTATTCTCCCTATCCCCTGTCCCTGGGTAACTTCTTTTCTACTTTCAGTGTCTTATGAATTTGTCTGTTCTAGGGGTAACCTATATATGTGGAATTCTACATTTGTCATTCTATTTCTGGCTTATTTCATAAGCAGGACGTTTTCAAAATCCATTCATGTTAAGCTTTGTGTCTAATTTCATTCATTTTATGGCTGAATACTATTTCACATTTTATTTAATCCCTTCATCTGTTGGTGGACAGTTGGATTGTTCCCATATTTTGACTATTGTGAATAATGTTTCTTTGAACATTGGGGTACAGACATCAGTTTGAGCCTTTTGGATATATACTGAAGTGACATTGCTGGGTCACATGGTAACTCGATGTTTAATGTTTTGAGATGCCACCTCATCCTTCTTCCCATTGACTACATATTTTACATTCTTCCAGCAATGTGTAAGAGTATCAATTAATGCACATCCTTGGCAATACTTGTTATTTTCTGTTTATTATTAATATCCTGTGGGTGTGTCTCATTGTGTTTTTGATTTATATTTGCCTAATAAATAATAATGCTGAACATTTTTTCTTGTGCTTATTAGCCATTTGCATATCTTCTTTGTAGAAATGTCTATTTAAATCCTTTGCTTATATTTGATTCATTTTTGTTGTTGGGGTAAAGGAGTTATTTATATATTCTGGATATTAAGTTCATGCCACATATAGTATTTGAAAATATTGTCTCCATTCTATAAACTGTCCTTTTGCTATTTTGATAATATCCTTTGAAGTTCAAACATTCATAGTTTCTTAGTTTTGATGAAGTTCAATTTATCCAGTATTTTTATTTCCTGTGCTTCTGGTGATATCAAAGTCACTTTTAAAGTTTTGAATAGAATTTGAACATTTACTTCCAGCAACTACTGTTATGACTTGACTCTGTCTTCTGTTAACCCTTGCCATCAATATGTTATCTTTGTTGACAGGGTACCATGACTAATGAGAAATCTTTTACAATCAACATGATTCTCAAAGTCACATAAAATGCATTTGTTCTATTGAGCCCTTTTCCAACAGCAGAATCTCATCTCATCATTTCTGTTACAAGATCTTGGTAACTGATGCCCAGCTTCACAAGTAGGACTGGGTTGTTCTGTCATACACACATTCAAAGAACACTACTTGAGCAGCAGGTGCTCAACTGTGTCTTTTATTCCTTCAATGTAAGAGATCAACTCTATTTACTACTTAGGGTACAGTTAACAGAATATACAATGTGTTAGTGCTAAAAATCACTCTCCCACTGTAATAAATATCTGTTAAATTTTCACCAACATAAGACATCTCAAAATTTTAAAAGTATCTGACATTACCAGGATCCCAGTTTTTTTTCTCTTCCTCTTCTCCTTCCTCCATTCCTTCTCTACCTCCACCACCTTCTTCCTTCTAGTTCTCCTTCCTCTTTCTCTTGTGCATGCTGGGAATTTGAGTCACGGTCTCATGCATGCTAAGGATACACTCTACTACTGAGCTACTCTCCCAATCCCTGGCTCCCAAATTCTTATTTTATTCTGTCATGTTTTTAATCCAACAGGGTTAAAAGTGGGAAGGAATACACAGAAAGGAAGGCAAGTAGTTGAAATTTTAATCTGAGGAATATGTAGGGAGGCCAGAAAGGCCAGTCCCAGCCTCAGAAATAGAATAATTAGTCCAATAGTTCTTCTTGACCCTAGAACCAGTCTTTTGAATCATTTGGTCCTCTCCTTAGGGATTCTTATCACATTCTGTTTCTAGATGGATTCTGAATATTCAGGAGCTTGGGTCATGGCTTAATCCAAAACTGAGAGACAAGAAAAAAGCAAAACACTATATGTACATTCAGTCAGCGCTACCACCCCCATTGCTTATTCATGGACTACAGAGACTAGAAAGCATATCCCAGATATGCCATTACTACACTTTTAATGATTTTTTTCTAATAAAAATAGAGTAGCCCAGATAAAAGCAATACACAGTTTTAAATACCCATAAGCACAATCATCTCAGCAATTGTGTGGCAGTACAATGACTTAAAGATCTGAACCTCAATAGAAAACAGAAAAACATCACTCATGGAAGCCATATTAGACATACACAGAGTAGGCCTTTTTGGAAAAAGTATACTTAAGACCCTTGATATAAACTCGCTGAGAAATTAAATGAATCTGTAAAATGCCAGCAAGTCACAGATGTACCTTACCTTTTTATGTCAGGTTAGTAATTGTCTTGTGAATCTTAGTAGCATCAGAATTTTTCCCAACTGCCCTGGGATGCCTTGTGGATGGTTCAGTTTAATCCAATACTGGTCTTTGTGTCTTGGTTCTACTTCAGAGTAGAGCCCAGCAAACTTTTAAGTAGAGAACTATAGATAAATATTTTAGCCTTTGGGGTCCAAAAGGAAAAATCTAGGATGTTATGTAGTGACATCTATAAGCATTTTATATGTAATCAAAGATATGTAAAAGAACAAAAATGAACTATTCTTAGCAGGTTTGGCATGTAGGCTACCATGCGCTGACTCTTGTGTTGGAGAACTGATCAATACGTGAGGCTTCATGATGTGAAACACCAGCAATAGCAGATCATTAACAACCAGGATGCATTTTTGCAACTGGGGGTTCTCCACTGACACAGATTGGAAAGTGCTGTGTCCTCAGAGTGTTGATCATAAAGCCTTTTTTAAAGACATGCTGAAACTACCACATCTAGTCAAGGGATAGCTAGCATGTAATGCTTTGTATTTTATTACTGTTGTCTAAAGTTGCATAGTAAGGATTACTCAAATAATGAAATGTTCTGGGGAGCTTCAGAAAGCCTGAGATCGTCCTTGCCATCCTGGCCTTGTGAGTGTATTGAGAAGTGCAACATGGCCGTGTTGTTACTATGGTCATGCTAGTGACAGCCAAGCAGCTCAATGAGGTTACAAGAATGAATGAGATAATGTCTGTGAAGTGCTTTAAGCTCTTGAGAAGAAATTTTCTTTGTAATTAGAAAGTAATGCTGCATTATTACAGTTATTATGATTATCACCATTATTAAAGGTAGAGCCAGGAGACATGGCCCTTCCAATGAGAAAAATTGTGAATAAGGTCGAGTAACTTATAAAGGAAGTGGTTCATGCACCAATTATGAGCTTCCAGTTTGTAATTACAGTACACTGGGTGGCTTTGCAGACTCCAGTTAGTTATTCATCCATAAGAATAACCCTCTGCATCTGTAATAGCTCCCAATATATGCCAAACACAGAGGGAACAGTAGCAAGTCCTGTGTGACCCCCAGGTTTTAAAGTAAAATCCAGTAAAGTTGAAGTCATTCAATTGCTGCCTAAGGATCATCTTCAAATTCACCCAGAAACAGTAAAACTTTTGTAAACGAAGCACTTTAAAAAAAAGAAAACACAAGGGTGAGTCTTGTATGAGCAAAAGAAGCTACGTATTTACTTCATTCTTTGATTACATTAACTGTGATGGTTTTTACTTAAGTTCCATTGATTCAAAATGTAAGAGTTTGATGTTATCCTCTTTGATTCCCCAAATGCTCATGTTATTTTGTCCACATCTCTGGTCCCAGAGGAGTAAAAATCAGGAATGAAACTGAAGGACAAAGAGTAAACCAAAAGCCAGAGGAGTTCGTGGAGTCTTGACGTGGGCCCAGGAAGCTTCTGGAGATCAGAAAGGCCAGTGACAGCCCCAGATTCACTGGGGCCTGAATAGCCACTGGGGCTCAAGAAGGGCCTGCCCAGCAGCCAGCCTCCCCTCTTGCAGGTGAGCGCTTCAAACAATGCTCTCAACACTGTCAGAGGATGGAACACAAACTGTAATTTAATCCCGAACTCAGGGAATCAAAGCTGGAAAGCAAAATGCATCACTAAGAACACCAGTCTGTGTCTCCAGACCTGGGAAGGGTTGTTATACATCATTTTCAACACTCTGTGAGCATCTAGTCCTGCTTTCTCTAACTTACTCTCTAACCCTATCCAACATGTGGCCGTTCAGATTACCTTTTCGAGTTTTTCATTCTGAATCTGTGGTGGACTAACTGTGTTCACTTAAACAGAAGTGATTTAGGGAGGAATAGACATTTTTTAAGTCTGTAGTTTGCAAACATTTTTACAAAAGCCAGAAAAATGAAATTTAATGGGTCTCCTTTTTCATTCAAAATAAACCCAACCTTATCAAGTCCTAGAAGAAAAAGTTTATCTATAGTCTATAAATTTTATTGCTGACCTTATTAAATAAGTGAAAGTGTATGAGAAAATTGGCAGAACCTTTTAAACAATAAAATGTTAAAAAGCCAAATATGTTTGAGGAAGAGTCAGAAATTGCATTTTAATCTTTCAACCCTTAATATTTGCAAAGTGCTGTAGAGTTCACAGATGATGTTCCCATGTCCCCTCTCATTTAATACTTGCAATACATGAGTTGCATATTATTATCATTTTTCATTTTCCAGCTATCAGAAGTGTGGTTCAGAGAGGCAAACTGATCTAATAAGACCATGCAACCATGTAGTGATAAAGCTGTGGATAGAATTAGTTTGTTCAAGTTTGGCTATTATAGGAGATGCCCAACCTAAAGAGACATTTATTGCTAATCAAATATCTATAAATTTTCTGATCAGAAATAAACCCAGGCCGGGCGTGGTGGTGCACGTCTTTAATCCCAGCACTCGGGAGGCTGAGGTAGGAGGAGCGTTTTGAGTTCGAGGCTGGCTTGGGCTACAATGTGAGCACAAGGCCGGCCTGAGCTACATAGTGTGACCCTGCCTCAAAAAACCAGGGCCAGGAGTTTAGCTCAGTGGCTTAAGTGCCTGTCTGGCAGACATGTGGTTGTGAGTTTGATCCCCGATGCTGAAAAAAGAAAGAAAGAAAGAAAGAAACCCAGGCTGCTATGACAGTCCCACCATGTGGATAACCCAGGTTCAGTTCACCTTATTATCGTCAGTCAGCTCATGACCTCCATCCCATGGTCTAACCTAGTGGTTTCACTCCCATTATCACATCTTACTGCAAGCTAGTGGGAAGAGAAGGGGAGAAGTAAGAGAAGTGTTTTTGGCTTCAGTATAGGAGTACTACTAGAAGTTGTACCCATCCCTTCTGTTCTCATTAGCCAAAACTCAAAAACACATAATAGTAAGTGTATCAGTTAGAATTCACTAGAGTAACAGACTTCATATATATATACATATGTGTGTGTGTGTGTGTGTGTGTGTGTGTGTGTGTGTGTGTGTATATATATATATATATATATATATATATATATATATATATGATTTACAAGGTAAGCTTGCCTTCTAAGTCAGGTGTGGAAGAATGCAAACAGGTCCACTGGAGAGCTGAACAATCCAGTCACAGGTGAGAGACCTGGAGCTCCCTGCAGAGCCCCTTTGGAGTCTGCATCAGGAAGCCAAAGGGTCTATGTTGGAAGGCTCGAGAGTCTGTTCTGGAAGCCTGAAAATGGATACCCAAGGTGATGCCAAAGACTGAAGCTCTTCCAAAGGAACAGAAGAAAAACTTCCTTCTTCTTTTCCTTTTTATTCCATTTGGGCTACACCTCTATTGGTTTTTGCCATTCACATTCAGGATGAGTCTTCCCTCTTTGGTAAGTCCATCATTCAGTCACACTCATAACTAGGCTAAGTCAATCAGTTGGATGTTTCTTATTCAAGTCGATACAACAGTTGGCTATCACAGTAAATTATCCTCAGCTAAACCAGTGATTGTTATTGATAGGAGACAAAGTATGAAGTACAGATTGCATCTTTGTCATTTTCAGCACTTACGGTATGTGAAGAATTAGTTAAGGCATTGGAACAAAGAAAGAAAGAAAATGCGCTTCCCTCCCCTCAGTTTAAGCCAGTCTATGCTTTCCTCTCCTCTGGATGGAAGATGCTTTCTCATCTGATGGGCAGAACGGTTTGAACCCAAAACCTCATACATGTAGGCTAAACACTGACCTCCCAAATATGTTCACCTCCCAATTCCAAGAATCTATGACTATTAATTTATATGGCAAAGGGATTTTGCAGTTATGATTAAATTAAGGACTTTGAGAGGGTGAGATTATCCAGAATTAACTGAGTGGGCCCAATGTGATCACAATGGTATTTGAAAGAGAGTAACAGAAGATCAGAGTAGGAGCAGGCACGAGACCTTGGAAGCAGGGATTGGAGTGGTGCATCACAATCCAAGGAATGCTGGCAGCCGATGGAAAGCAAACAGCCAAGGAACTGATAGTCCTTTTGATGTGCTTTGAAGAACCACCACTGCTAATTTTGATTTTAGCCCTTTAGGGCTCATTTATTACTTCTGACCTTCATCTACAAGGGAATGTATCTGTATTGCATCAAGTCATTATGCATGTGGGAGTCTGTTGCAGGAGAACCAGGAAACTAGCACCAGGTGAGTGGTGACCCCAGATGACACAACTCTCAAGAGGCCCCAATGCCAGGACTCAAATCTGTGTTTAGTGGGCTATGGGAGATTCTGGCACCATCCTATCTGAAGACATAAGTTTGTTCTTTATAAATGGTTTGGAGTCCGTGGGAGCCTTCTTCCTCTTTGATCCTTTTGCTTAGAAATTAAAGGAGAATCTTACTGCAAAGTTGGGCAGGTCACCTGTGACCTGGCAATCACTACCTACACATTCTTGGTTTAGCCAAGTGATGGTGAACCTTTTAGAGTTTTCAAAGATGCAAACAGCCCACTGTGGCATGTGTACCATAGGTTTGCCACCCCTGGTTTAGGCCATTTGTGGAAGCTCCATTTTTTTTTTTGCATTCCAATCATTTAGCACCAAAAGGGATAAGATTCAGTATAAAGTTGTTATGTACTGCTGTACCTAGTTTTCAGAGGTGGGGACTGTGATTCACTTTTCAGAAATTAAAAAATTGCTTTCTCATAAAGGAAAATAGTCGACCAGAAAAGTATGACCCACCACTGGAGTACATATCAGTGAGTACATTGGAATTTCTGTGGTCTTTGGCCATTGTCTTATAAAAAATTCCTGTGGTAGCCCTTCTCTCTCTTACATGAATATATTGAATGATGAGTCAAGAATGGCCACAGTACTAATTGGAACACTAGATGAAAGAGTAGGGAGGGGTGTGGCTCCAATATTTCTAGTATGAATTACTTAAGAACAAATGGATTCATGCCCTTACCTTGTGCCAGTGCATTGAAACACAGCAAAGAGTTGAGGATTAACTTTTCCTTTTGGAGAGAAGCCTGAGTCAGATGTTTCATCTGAAGACACCTGTTGGCTTTTCTTGATTAGCAAGTCATAAGACCAGAATCCTGCCTATCATGGGACCAGATTCTCAAGAAATATCTGTAGAGTGACTGAGATGAAATTTATATGAATGCTTCTGATTGTGATTCCTCCATTGAGAGGAAATCATGTCTTTTTTACTAGTGATTCTTCCAAAATATTTCTGGAAGTCACCAGCTGGCCTTCCACATGCTTACGAACCAATCTTCACAATCCTTACTGCCTTTTAAGGGAAACAATACCCAGGTGCTCACCTGAAAGCTGGACTCCACATATGAGAGTTCTACTGAATCTGAGCAGGAAATTCACCATTCCCTACACTATCGTCATTCTTCTGGCATATGCAAACCGAGTGCCACTTTTTCAAGTGAGAGAGCGGGCACATCTTCTGTTTTATGATCAGCAAGATGTGAGCCACTGTAAAATTGATAGGACTCTGAAGCTTTACTGATCTTCCATTTCATATAAAAACTGTCATAGAGCAGATGCAGGTGAGTTCCAAGATCTAGAATCACCCATGTTCCATGACCCATAGGCTTTGTTGCTCAAGGTCATCAAATTGGTATCCCACTTGAGTATATTGGAAAATAAACAATTATTTCCTATGTAATGTAAAAACCTAGCTATAATACCACAAAAGAAGCTGGGTGTGATGGTGCACACCTGTAATCCCAGCACTCAGGAGGCTCAAGCAAAAGAATCACCTGAAATTCAAGGCCAACCTGGGCCACATAGCGAGTTCAAGGCCAGCCTGAACTACATAGGTAGACCATGTCTCAAAAAAACCTAATACTACCAGTAGTACTGTGTTGTGCCAGTTCCAGTGCGGTCAGGAAAATTGCCCAGATGTTTTCTAAGATTGCACCCCATAGGTGCTCCATTCAGCTAAGATCCTCTGCTAGGTACTTACATATTAGCTCTTCACATAAGATAGACTTTGGAATATCATTCTTATACTCAGTTGGTGGTTTTATATGTGGTTTTATATCTGTTGTGTGTTTTTACCCTTTTGAAGAAAGGGACTATATCTTATTATACTGTAATATATTCTTCACATATAGTAGCTGGATCGTGAACTATTGGGTGGCATTTGATAACTCACTGATTTGTATAGTGAGGTTCAAAAACTTTGGCTAGCTAAGCCTGCAGATATATAACCTGCTAGAGCTACATTCACACCCATCACTGAAAGATACCACATAGAGGCTGGGAATTAGCTCAGTGGCTCAAGTGCTTGCCTGGTAAGCACAAGGTCGTGAGTTCAATCCCCAGTACCAAAAAATAAAAAAATAAAAGGTACCACATACATTTAAAGTGTAGACATGTTAGATAGTCAGCTTCTTTATTAGCCAGATGAGAAGGAATAAAATGCAGATTCTGGCAAGGCTAAGGCTGTGAATGAACACATTGACTCTCTTTGTCTTCCGCTCACTTTGTGCTTTAATCTCTTTGCTATGGTTTGTGTCTGGATGTCTCCCCAAAGTCTCATGTCATCATGGGGTGGGGGCTATTTGCAGGTGGCTGAGTTTGTGATTGGTTCATTATCTAGTGCTGGAATTGAGGGTATGCGTGAGTGCTACACTGGCCCGAGGGCAGGTAGCCTGCATACAATATAAGGGAGTAAAATAGACTTGCCCTTTTTGCTCTTGTTACTTTTTCTGTCTTCCTCTGCCATGAACTGTTGCCCTTCTGCCATATGCCACCCTGTCTTGGAGTCAGCTGATTATGGACTGAAACCTCTACAAACTGTGAGCTAAATAAAGCTTTCCTCTAACTTTGGGTGTCACATATTTTGTCTCAACAATGAGAAAAAAGTAACTAAGACAGAATATTGATACCAGAAGAGGGGTTATTGGGAATGTAGCTAAGTATAAAGACCCTGGGTTCAGTCCCAAGCACCAAGAAGAAGGAAAAGTCAAGAAAAAAAAAATACTCAAGACTTCCAAGGCTATTTGATTCACTGTAATAGCCAAAGAGCAACTTTCTCACGTGATTGTCATATCCACAATGTTCACAGCCTAGCTTTAGACATTAGCAAAAGGTTATGCAAGGCAGGCAAATTCAAGAAAATATTCAAGGTTTTATTTTGCAGCCTAGAACTACACAGGTGTGCTTGTTTTTGTTGCTGTATTTCTGAGTGTAAAGTACTTCATTTTCTGTGTGTAATGTGATAAATATGCTTGTTTGTCGTGGTAACAGGACAAAGTGTTACTTACGCTTTTACAGGAATGTATGCATCCTGCTTCACTGATATTGCCAAGTAGCTTTTCAGGGTGATTATACCAATTTACACTTCCACCAGAAGTGTGCATGTTAGTTTTAATTGCTCTGTATCCTTACTACACTTGATCCTATCTGCAGTTTCTCAAAGTTAGCCATTTTGGTTGACCACAAACCATACGGGTGTCTCACTGCTGTTCATAGTGACAACTCTGCTTTCTAGTGGCCATTTGTTTAACATTTATTTAGTGCCATTCAATCTAACCCATTATTTTTATGATGGATTGTTTGCTTTTGTCATTCTATAGAAGTGTTTTGTATTCTCGGTATGAAATATTTGCCTGACATATTCAGTGCTGATAATTTCTCCCACTCTGAGATTTGCCTTCTGCTCCCCAGAATAATGCCTTTTGATGAACAGAGTTCTTAATTTTAATGTAATCTAATTTATCTTTTTACTTTTATGGTTGGTGGTGCTTTGTGCCCTGTTACAAAATCTTTGCCTATTCCAAGGTCATGACATATGCTCCTAAATTTTCTTTTAAAAGCTTTAATATTTTTTACCTTTCACATTTAGATCTAAAATCCAACTAGAATGGAATTTTGTGGATGCTGTGAGATAAAAGGTTCAATGTTTTTTTGTTTCCAAATGGATATTCAATTGACCCAGCACCATTTATTGAAAAAAAAAATAATTGTGATCCTTTCGCCATTGTGCTGCAGTGTCAACTTTGTCAAACATCAGGTGTCACTGTGTGTTTGGGTCTACTTCTGAATTCTACTTTGTTCCAGTGGCTTATTTTCTATTTTTGTACAAATAATCACCCACTAGTCATAATTAAGTCTGGTAGTTTATGTCCTCAAGTTATGTTCCTCAAAATTGTACTGACTATTCTTAACCCTTTCATGTTTTGCACACATTTAAGAATCACATTTTTAAAAATTATGTACAATATATCCTGCAGTAGTAATTAGGGTTACACTAAAAATATAGATCAGTAAGAAGAGAAATGGTATCTTTATGCTATTCCATCTTCCAATTCATCAACATGGCATATGACTCCATTTATTTAGGTATTCTTTAATTTATCTCAATAATGTTTTATGTTTGTAAGCTAGGCATGGTAGTGCATACCTGTAATCCCAGCATCCAAAAGGATTAGGTAGAAGATTGTTAGTTCAAAGTCAGCATGAGTAATTTACCAAGTTCAAGACCAGCTTATACTACACAGTGAAACCTTATTTCAAAGAAACAACAACAAAAAATTTTTTGTAGTACAGTGGTGAAAAACATTTACATATCTTTTATTTGGTTTGCTACCAAGTCTTAAAAAACAGTTTATTCTTTTGGAGATGTCATTTTTAAATTTTATCTTCCATGTTTTTAATGGTTGTTTCTATGGATACAATTACATTTTGCATACTGTTCTTGCCCTTGTGGTCTTGTTGAATTCTTTTCTTAATCCCATTAGATTATACATAGCTTGAGATTTTATAGAGATAAAAATGTCAAACTTGACTAACAACAGAGGTATTTCTTCCTTTCTATGGATAGGACAGATAAAGATTACCACCAACTAAAACTGGAGTTTAATTCTTACCTCTCTCTGCCTTTCTTCCCTTCATGTGACTTTTATAACTTGCTTGACCAACAGAACATGACAAAGCTGAAATTAGACCTGTTTTAGGGGTAGGCATGAAGAGAAGAAGTAATTTTGCTCTCTTGGATCCCCAAGGAATGCAGAAAAATAAATATATAAAACTACTCCAAGACCTCCATTCAGTGAGTAAATCCAGCTCACATCATACATCTAGGTTGGGAGTCCCAGCTGAACCCAGCCTTTCAGTTGTGCTTGGGGGAATATGAGTGGCATCATCTTGGCTGTTCCAAATCTATCTTCCAGCCCAGTATCATTCAGTGGCTTTGGTCAGTGTCACGTAGAGCAGAAAAGTCATCTAGATTCTTGACCCACAAAAATCATGACATGATGAAAATGCTATTGTTTTAAATTATTAGGTTTAGATATAACTTTCTGTGAAATAATATTTAATTCAATGTTATGGTAGTGAAGGTAGCCAAGTAGTGCGTTATCCTAAATACAGGGGCAAAAATTCAGTGTTCATTTATTATGATGCTGCTGTTGGGTTTCCTTCCTTTTGTAGATTGTAATTGTTATGGCTTATGTCTGGATGTTCCCCCAAAGACTCATGTGGTCATAGGTGAGGCTTTTCAGAGGTGACTAGATCTAGGGTGTGTGGGATTAAGTGCATGATGCTGGGATAAAGGCTGTGTGATTACTAAATCAGTCCACTGATTGGTTTGGCATAGTTCTGGGTATGAGTAATGGGAAGGCCCACCCTGCGTATGGGTGACACCACTCAAAGGGCAAGTAGCCTGGATGGATATAAAGGAACAAAAAGAAGAGCAGGCTACCTGCTGTTGCTTCACTATTTCACTGCTTGCTGCCTTGCTCTCTTCTGCCCACCATGAATGGTTTCTCTGCTGCAATACCCCTTTGCTATGCCACCCTGCCTTGGAACCATCAAATATGAACTGAAACCTCCACAAACTGTGACCTACAATAAATCTTTCCTCTTTCATCTTTGATTGGGTATTTTGTCTCATCAGCAAGAAAAGTAACTGATAAAGTAATACATTTAAGATCAAGAAAGTTTTCTTATATTGTTATTTTCGTGTTTTCATCATGAATAGGTTTTTAATTTCTTCAATTGAGAATCTATGTGATTTTCTTCATTTATTATGATAATATGATGAGTTACATTGATATTTGGACACTAAATCAACCCTGCATTCCTGAGATAAACCCAATTTAGTACATATTTATCCTTTCAAAATACTGAAACATTCCTTTTGTTAGTATTGCTTTAGAACTTTTTTTTTTTTTTTTGTACTAGGGATCAAACTCACAACCTTGCACCTGCCAGGCAAGTGCTTAAGCCACTGAGCCAAACTCCCGGCCCTACTATTTTGGAGGCAGGGTCGCACTACGTAGTTCAGGTTGGCATTGCTCACGGTGTAGTCCAAGCCAGCCTCAAACTCACAATGATCCACCTACCTCAGCCTCCCGAGTGCTGGGATTAAAGGCGTGCGCCACCACGCCCAGCTTGCTTTAGAATTTTTGTTTATATGTTTGGTTTGAATTCAACTCCTGTACTCTTAAGCTTTATATTATGATTCTCGACAGAGGAAATCTCATTTAATTCTTGCAAAAGGCAAAGGCCAATATTAAATGATCTTCCCAAAACCACATAAGAGATAGTCCTTTGGTTTGTAATCTAAAATTTAAGCGCAAACTTCTTGTCAGAAATGACTAGGTTTCTTACCTTCTACTGTCTAAACCTCAAACATGGAGAAAGCACAATAAATTCTCCCTCCCAGACCTATTTGTTTGACCACATAGGTCTGCAAGACTGTCTATAGACATTTTAAATGTCCTTAAGTATATATTTTATTTTTCTCTAATGTTTTGTCTTATTAACAAAAATGAAGGAGTTTGTGGTTTTGTTGGTAAGTAATTTAGAGTAAAAATATTCTATATGCTACCTATAAACAAAATGAGTTCATGAAGTAGGAAGACACATTACATAACTCCACCAACAACTACTGCTTCCTTACATAATGAAGGGTTTGGCTTTTCTTAATTATAACTGAGGTTCACATGATAATCCTTTATATTCACCTTGGCTGATAAAGTGAAATGAGACTAAGACCCTAGAGTCTTGGCACAGTTCTTTCTTATGTATCTCTTTACTTTGTATCCAGGTTGTCATCCAGCTTGCTTAGTCAGAAGTCTGAAATTATTTACAACAGCAAAAATCTTCCTCCATTGTTTTCCCTGAGTCAAAATGGTGTTCCCATTCTCATGACATAAAACTGCCCACTATCACGAAATGCCATATAACATTTTGAGAGACAGCATTTACCTCTAAATAATCTTTTAAAAATCAGATCAGGAGGCATTATGCATCTGATGTGGAGTTGAAAAATAACTTTTTTTTTTTTTGGCTTTACATAGGCTTGGCTATGCATTATAAATTCCTACAATATTCAATGTCGACCATTGTAGTATCAAGTCCCACCCATTCCTTACCATCTCAAGAACGCTTCATGTTTCTCTCTTACTCATAATACTATTTTTAAACATTATGTCACTGAAATACTGCACATATTGATTTAGCATCTAAAATATTTAATTATTCTGGAATCCATTTCAAGTCAAGAGAATCCAGAAAAGTTACCAATTTTTCCCTTGGAGGAATAGAATGAAAACTCTATAGTTTTTCATCAGAAATTGAGAATCACATGCTCTGATGCAGCACAGTTTTGCAAAATACAAGCAGATATACTTGCTCATCATTAAAAATTGATCCATCAGTTTTTAAAAGGAAGTGAGTGACTACATTTGTATCAGCAAACCATGCTTTATTGTTTGGGAATAGTGATTCAATTTAAACTCCTTTGATTCAGGTGTTGATGAACTGGAAAAAACACTGGAATGGGGGCAAAACACTTAAGATAGAGATTTGCTTCTCATAATCAACCTGATGTTCACTTTGGGTGTGTTACGCTGCCATTTCAGCACAAAAACTCCTTCTAGCTGTCAGAGTCCATATCATTATTTATTTTAAAGAAGGAATCACTCCCCCCCAAAATCTTTAGAACTTAAATTTTTACCTTTAAATATTCCATTGCTTTATAACACCAGAAATTAAGTAATTGTATAACCAGTAGCCCACAAATAGTTTTCCTTGTGGGATTAACTAGTACAACTTGGTTTACTAAACTACGGCAATATTAACACTCTTCTTGAAATCCTGCTTTAGGCTCTTAAGCTATATCTTTCAATTAAATCTTAACAATGTACATACAATTAAGTATTATCAACAGTCACTCAACAAATACAAGTTTAGCTCTTTATTGGAAACCAGTTTGGCCTAAATTTCAGAATCAAGTATGAATCCAGGTACCTATCTGAAGTTTTGTTGTATTCTTTTTTTAGTGAAGACTATAGGGGATTTTGCATTTGACTTACAAAAGGGGGTAAAATTGACTCCGTTGTTCTTTTCTTTCTAGGTCAATCTTTTCTACAAAAGTGGTAGGAAGAATAAAATCATCAGGGACCTTTTAATGAAATCTTAGCTTTCCCATACCAAAGGCAGTTCATTAACTTCTTGGAACCCCAGGTCTCATGGGGTATAATACATGCCCTTGATCCACCCCCCAGGATTATCAGGAAGATGAATGCGATCAGGACGTTGAATGCACTCGCTTTATGAATGGTGAAGCATTAAGTAGATGCAAGATAATACAATACTAAGTATTAATTCTTTACTTCAATGATAATTCACTAACATAAACCATCAAATATTTTTCAGTACTTGGTATGTGCCAGGACTGTCCTAAACTTTAAAAATCAGTAGTCAAAAAGGCAGATAAGGCTCTCTTGGGCAGGAGAGGGGGGTGGGATTGAAAAGGGATAAACACCATGTTTTAGGCAATCATGACTACTACCAAAAAAAGAAAGAAAAGAAATAAGATGCTGTGAAAACCGAGGGACATGTGTAAATGATCCTTTCTCTGAGGAGTGATTTTCTATCTGAGAGCAGAAAAAAACAACGACGCCAGCTGGATCACCTAGAGAACACTGCTGCTCTCTAATGGGACACTAAGTACCAGGACACTAAAGCAGGGCCAATTTCCCAGGTTACAGGAGACAACAATCCATGTGGATAATGTGTATTGAGGAAGTAGAAAGGTGGGGTGGGATGTGACCAGAGAAGGAATTATATTCCATAGAAAACCATAGAGGTTCTAGAATTTTGGCATAGGGTCATCTAAGAATGCTGTTCACATGAAATGTTGCAGCTGCTCCATCCTAAAAAAAAAATTAGAGTGAATCCTGGGGGTTAACTGCTTTATACAGGTTAATAAAAACTCTGTGACACCTACATGCTAGTTCCTGAAGTCTTGTTTTGGGGAAGCTGGACTTCAAAGGAGAAATCATAACCAATGTGTTTTTATCAATAGCTGAATGCGAGTTTCCTTTGTGAACTGCAACAGAAGAAACTTCACGTTTTCTGCCTGTCAGGTTTCTCAGACAGTATTTCTGCTCATGATGAGGTAAACTATCAGTGACTGAAGCTCCCACAATTATGTCTACATTCCCAACAGGTTTTTTTCTTCAGAAATAGGTGTCACTAAAAGGCAGTTGGGGACCTACTTGCTTCAAAAGGACCTTGAATCAGTCAGCCCATCAATCACAATGGTGTCCTGCACCCCCTGCCCAGTGCTGCCCAATGATGATTTAAGGAAGTAAAGAAGCAGCTACTATGTTGTTTATCTTGCCTCGGTTTCCCTTTCCAAGCCAAAATAGAAGCAGCATCCAAACTGTGCTTTGGTGCCCATACACAGTCACTTCTCACTTCTGTAAGCCAAATTCAGATGGCTCAACTTTGGGAAGACAGGCATCAAAGGCAGAAGCAAACACCCTGAATTGAGAGTGAAGAGAATAGAATTCAAATTTAGATACTGGGAGTTCTGATTCCCTAAACTGGGATTAAATACTTCTCTGCTGTTCTGACAAGGCTGCGGTGAGAAATAAGGAGCTCTAAATGGTGAAAGACGCTTGGTAAGACAAGGCTGCTATATAAAATGGAAAGAAAGAAAGTACTCTTCTTTGAGGATGGTGAGCTTGTTTTAATGACCATCAGGTATTGGAAGAACACGAAGGAAGCCTAGCACAGATTGGGTGTTTGAAAAAGCACAGCCTTTGCCACTGAGAAGCTGAGCCCTTCCACTCGGGGCAGAGATCCTGTATGTAGAGGGCACTGTTTGCATTATAGTCGATGCCTATGTGTGGGAGAGCTGAATCCACTCAACAAGGGGGTGAGGAGTGAACCGTGAAGGGTACAGTGACTGGTGATTTTGCAGAAAGGTGAATATCAGGGATGAGCCTGAAGCTATTTGGCAGAAGGGGAAACATTCTGACAGGGAAAAGAATCGGATCTTTAGCAAACATGACGAGAGAGTCATTCTTTAGGTATCCTTTGAGCAAGAGTAAGGAAAGAAATGGTGTAAGTTGCTTGCTTTTTTCTTAAAAACATGGGAAGAATTTAAGAACTAAAAAAAAATAATATTATGGCACCTGGCTTTTTTTTCCAATTCATTCACAACTCTGAACGTCTGTTTTAAAATCACTAGGAAAGGCCAAGAAGAGAATGAAGTGCCCAGACAACTAAAATCTGTGATCCTCTTGACTTTTTGCAGGTTTAGTTTTTACTGATCCGTGATCTGTTAAACTTCTGTTCCTCGCTGACTATGAAAGGATGCTGACAAATGTCTGCCAGAGCTTTATGTAGTTCAAGTGTAGAAAAAATGCTATGGTTTCTGTTGAGCTAAGGGACTTAATATACCATAGGACATCCATTCCAACAATGCTAATCACTTAAAATGTGTGTGTGTGTGTGTGTGTGTGTGTGTGTGTGTGTCTACACTCATTCTGGGTCAGAAACACTACAGCCCATGAAAATTGTCTTACTCATCTATAAAGATAATTATGTCTTCCCTAGGCCCAATATTTCTTAATCTTACAAAACATTATAGTTGAATTAAATAACTTCATTAACATTTTCATACAATTTACAATTCCCTAAATTAAATTTGCTTTAAAGAACATTACTCATACTTGAATAAATAGGTAAAAAAAACAAAAAAAAAAAACAAAAAAGAAAAACAGTTCAAGCATTTCTCTATAATGGCCTGAGTCCAGACAAATTTTTGTCCCTCTTTTTTTTTTTAATGGCCTTTGATTTAGAAAGAAAATTAGCCCCATGCTTTTTGTTGATGTTTTATCCATATCTGATTTGAACATAGCAGTGTTCCTGAGCATCTTACAGATAGCTGTTTTCTTTCCTCCTAGCTCCTTTGCATTGGTGGATTGGCTGGGATTTCTTTCTTCTGATCATTATTGTATTCCTTTTGTGAAGATAAGGAGAGCTTGCAAACTGATATTCTCAGGATGAGTGGAGTCCTGCCCTCCCATCTTTCTCTTCCTTGTTGGAGTTTTCTGCAAATTCTGAAGCAGTGACTTTATTCAACACCTGCATCTTTAACAACCAGAGCTGTATAATTACCTTTCTTGCGTATTCTATAGAATTGTCAAACAGCAATTTTCTTTTAGAAGACAAGATTTTAAATAATGTCATTTACATACAGAGTTTAACATCTCTTAAGGTAAAAATCTAATTATAAGAATCTGAAATTTACCTCATGTTAATAATTTGATCTTTATAAAATTGCTAATCGGAGCACCTTTAACATATATTATGAAGCAGAAAAAATACATAGTGAGATAAAATAAAATATTTTGGAGTTTCTTGAATATATGTTAATTTCTAGTAATATTGCTATATTACCACTATTAGGTGTTTTATGGCATTTCTCTTGAATTCAACCTGTTTGTGGAGGGAGGTGGTTCATAGTGATATGGTTTATCAAGATCATTCAATGTCATTATTTCTTCCTCATTGATGAGAAGCACCAATATTTTAAAAAGACTGTCATCAGACTGTACACATAGACAGAAGGTGGTGCATTCAAGCAGGTTGAGACAATCCTTTCAATGGACCTGAGAGATAGTAATTTTAATACTAAATAAGATTAGAATTTAGATAATGTACTGCCATTTGATAAAGTAGCGCTTGCCCAGATTGTATAAACACTTATCATCTTTGTCATCCTGATTTTCTAATTTTTGAAGTGCGAATGGAATTGTCAGTGCCTGGAGGCAGGGATACTTCAATATTCGACAAGGTGAACATTAAAGTAGAAATTTTAATGTATCACCACATTATTTCATTCTGGTACGAGCTCTAAATTAATGTTATGAAATGTTATGAGCATACCTATAAAACTAGCACTTACAAAAATTTAAAGAGTATCTTTTATAATCTTCAAATTGTCACTCCAGCAGTTCCTCTGTTGCCCCACATTATTCTCAGAATGTCAAGTCTGCTACATTTTCCTTCTGTGCTTCTGTTCAGAATTTCTGTTCTTTGCCAATCTGTGTCCAAGAATTCTGTATATCTTTTGTATCTTTTTCTAACCATATTTTCTCCATCAGGCTATTCAGACTGAAGTCTAATGTACACCTTTCTTAGACACTTTCTCAAAAACATACTCTACCATTGTAAAATAACACACACCTTTTAAAGAAATGAATTTTAAGAGTCTTATATTGTATTTTTTTAAAATTTCCATCACCATCTGTACTCTTCTAGTCTATAGAAATAGAACTGTCATGTAAGATCATTTTATACTGTCTACACTTGGTCATATATAATAGGATTTTTGAGCCTGATACTTTATGCCATTAAGGAAGAACCACGAAGTCTGAAACGCTAGCAATGTATTCTTGTGCCATGAGACTCAACTTAAATCCTGACAACTTCAGGAAAAAATATTTAAAAAATGAAATGTTATACAAAATATTCCACCTATTCATGAACATTCTCAGTAGCCATATTTTGTTACGTAGAACAAGTTACAATCCCTATTTCCCTTCTGTATTTCTAGGCCTTTCATAAAACAAATGTGTGGTGATATGTGTGGATATGAGTTATATGTACTTCATATGCAAATACCAGAAAGCAAGAGTAGTATTTTCATTTAACTTCCATAGTAATGTTTCTAAAGCAAAAAGAGTCTCTCCTCCGCCCCCTTCCTCCCTCTCTCTGTGTCTGTCCTCAGCTTTTCTTTCTCTAGTCATTGCTTTATATTTTATAGGGTTTCTCCCATACTATCGTAACTGGATTAAAGAGTAAGGACAAGTTTTCTCCATTACAAAATTCTCATTTAATCCTTATCCACACTTAATTTATCAAATTAAATCAGACAAGATTGATGCTGTGGCTTTTCAAACTGGACATCGGGTGTAAAATCGGCAGACAAGAGTTTGTAAAGGGTGCCCGCCGTGACTTGTCATAGCCTCTTGCCTCAGCTCCAGCTGCCCTCGCCTCCATCCAGGCGGGGTCAGGATGCTTCTTGGTGTTACACTGTGGGCTCCGCGGGGAAACAGAGCAGCTACACAGCCTCCAGCAGAGTTACTTATTACACCCTCGGCCCCCTTCACCTGCCCCAGCCATTCAAAATAACATCACACCATAAAATATTCATGAACCGAGCAACGCTGCAGCCAGGGCTCGCTACTGCAGGTGGCTGTTACATCAGTAATTGCCCAATACTTCCCTCCGCAGCGTAAAATTGTTTTCATTATGTGTCATGAACACAGAGCCAAGCAAAGCCCTCTTGAGTGGTTTCCCAAGGGCTGGAGGGAGGTGGTACTTAACTTAAACAGGCGGTTTTTGGCTTAGATTTAAAAAAAACAAAAAAAAAGGAGAAGCCA
Organism: Dasyprocta punctata; assembly: GCA_004363535.1. Lineage (NCBI taxonomy): Eukaryota > Metazoa > Chordata > Mammalia > Rodentia > Dasyproctidae > Dasyprocta > Dasyprocta punctata. The sequence continues at coordinate 104,725 of RJWM01001008.1, forward strand.
GTGAAAGCTCATCATTAACTCTCCTTCTAAGTGCAACAAAAAGCAGAAGCTCATGCAAAACTCCCATAAAGATTATCCTAAATGTCTCAGTTACTAGGAAGAGCTTTAGGGGCTTTAGCGGGTCTTACGATACTTCAAGCTGCAGAGAAGAGAATAACTTTCCACCTGACTGAAGTTCCCATGGAGTGCCGAGCTGGGGGATAAGCAGGTTTCAGCAATAAACTCCTGCATTGTGAAGCAATAATGCCCAGCCAGGTCCCCGCATTTTGATTCAAGGGTGTCTTTTTCTTTCCCCCCTGTGGAGGACTAATCACAGCTCCACTTTGTTTAATTGCAGCAAAGAGAGAAATGTGTTTAAGAAGTCATTCTGGACCCCTTTAAATGAATGCTGGGGTTCTTCAAGGACAACAAACAGGATGCATAATAAATAAGATTTAATTTTCAGATCAAAATAGGCAAAATTAAAGATTTTTAGCGACTGATCTGGGAGAGATGCTGCTGCAAAGAGACTCGAAACTGGTGGGGAAAAAGAAGGGCGGGGAAAGCAACAAGTGGGATTAAAGTCTTGGTTTTTATATAGCACAAGCTGTTTTTGCATGGTGGGAGGATCCTAACAGGACTAAAATCTTTACAGAATTGGGAGCTGGTAGTTCTGCCTAGCATTTTGATTCTGATTTAGAGAGAAGAAAAGGAGGAAGGAAGGGAGAGAGGAAAAAAGTGAAAGAAAGAAATGTCCTCTTGTAAACTCTGTTAAACCTTAATAATTGACAGATTAACCTCCCCCCATTTTCAAGCTCAAGCCCAGCAAATGTTGGGTGCAATATGGACCTGGAGACAGCCCCAGGGTCATGAACTCCGGGGGGTTGGGAGGAAAAGCATTTATCCATCACATGCTTGCTTTCTGAGTTTGACAAAACTAAGCCCCACACCAAATGATAGGGAAAAGTCCTTTTTCAGAAATTTAAAGTCTATTTATTTCTTCCCACTCTGGCCTTGAGAACCTCATCTTACAGGAAAGTTAATTATTTCCCTCTCCTTTCTGCTGATCTTTATCATTTCTTTAGAAAAACTTTATCATGAATGATGCAACAAACTTGAAAATGTGGAATACAAGTCTCCCATTTCAAAAGTATGACCTAGACATTTCATGAATTGTCCTCTTTTTTTTTAATACTAAAAGTATTAATCTAGACATTAATCTCCTAATCTGGAAATAATTTATTTTTTAAAAATTTATTGTGCAATTCTGATAGTATTTTCTTCTAACGTATCTATTGATAATAAATTGACCATAGATAACTGTCAGCCCCATAAATTGAAGAAGGCAGTGGGCATAAAACCACTCATAAGCATCTGCTGCAGGGGGTTTTCCTCTGTGTTAAACGGAAAACGTGACATTATTCAGCGCCCTGCAAAAACAATACAGAATGAGCATGTTTGTGTGTGTATGTGTGCATGCGCCATATACATATGTAGCATGAATGATGGATTTCCCTTGCATCTGGTAACTATAGACATTTTTCTCCTGAATACAGCAAATGACTGTTTCAAAATGAAAACCACTATGTGTTTGAATGTTGTATTATGCCTAGTCCCTTTTGGAGTGAAAGGCAGCTTTAAAAAGTTAGGTATATCATTGCCAAAAAGGAGCTAAATAGTATTGTCAGCATTTCGAGAAGGAATAGGTCCTTTTTCGCTTTCCTTCTCAAACTCCTTTCTGGACAGCTGTTAGTGACTTAGCGCACTTTTCATATGGATATGTATGTTAATGACAGGCAATGAACTGGAGATGGAGAGGCCCAAACAGGCCCTGCTCTTCAGTGCACATCAAAAGCCTTTACAAAAGGAGCAGTAAAAGAGGCAGCGATGGCGGAGCCTTCACTTTTGTACCCTGAATTAGTTCTGCAAGCAATGAAACTGATCTTTTCTCCTTGCCAGAAAAGTCTGCTGATTTTTGTGAGTGCTCATTAGCACAAGAGGCATTTGTGAAGATAATTGACTGACGCTGATACTGCTGGCTGTCACAACAGTGCCAGGCAGCAGTGTATGTGCATTTTAATAGTCGTATTTTTTTTTCTTGCTTAGACTTCATGGTTTCTCAAAGCTACTAGTCTTGCAAAGGTTTACACTCTTGAAAGCAGAAGGTTTAAAAATCTTTCCTTTGAAAACTGACAACCAACCTTACTTTAAAAAATGTCATAGAGTATGACATATGTGGGTGTGGATGTGTAATTTTAAAGTCTCATCTGCTGAAATTCTGGATAGAAATTACACAAATGAAGAGCCAAATAATTTTGACATCAGATAGACATTCAAACAACAGTGTGTATGGTAGGGTTCCTGCAATACTGACTACCCTCCAGAAGAAATAATAAGGCAGCATTTCATTTTCATCACAAGTAATTGTAATGATTTCATAAATTTTCAAAACTTTTTTATGGCTGTGTGTGTCTGTGTGTGGGGTCAGAAAATTAGAAAGGTTTAAAAGATGTTACAACAGGATGAATTTTGGAAATCTTACCCTCACAAAGCTTTGACAAGTGGTTATCTTCCACAGGGCAGAACCACTTAGAATTGGAACTTTGAAGTATCAAAGCGGACATGGCAGAGGACAACTGGGTTTATATGCTCACAGTGACAAGGATTTCTGCAGTGAACACAATGTGAACGTTCCTTTTCACTCAAGTTCTTGCTGCCAATTCACAACATGTCATAGAATCCTGTGTTACTAGGCTGACATATGCCTTCTCTCTTTTCTAAAGAAGCTCTACGACACTTTATTTAATTATATATTTATCAGTTCTTTGTGCAGAAGAGGTAGCTGTGAATTTATACATCAGTGCAGGAAAATACAAGACTTCTCCCTGTTTTGTCCCAAATGAATGGTATATCATGACATTACGCCAAATCTTCTGCAATCTATACATTTATTAAGCTCTTTAAGAACTCTGCGCATTGAATATCTCAGGAAAACTATCTTTCTGAAGCACTTTAAAAGCCTGCCTAGTTATATATGTCATGGAGTATTTTCTTTGCAAATGAAGTGAGTTCTTCCCTGGAGTTAAGGGTGGAAGGATCAGCTCAGTGAGTGTGAGTCACTTCTGCGCACTTGAGAATGAAAATGAGCTGTCTGCTTTACTCTTCAGTACACGTGTTGCTCAGCACATTGATAAATGAGGTTGCTCTGAAAGGCTCAAGGAGAGGGTAAAGAAGTTGGCCATTTCACTCCAAGTACTTTTAAATCTGCTCCTTGACTGGCCTTTAGAAACAGGGTTCTGATCTCTCCAATGTAGGTATCGTGTCATTTTCTGCAAAGTTAGCCACTGACTCCTCCATGTAGGTGGGGTTGCACATATCTATAACATAGAAAAATACAAGTTAAAGCACCACAAAAAAGAATGGAAATTCTCTTGTCATCCTTTTTCAAAATAGAACTTTCTTGGGAGTGGCACACCAGCCTTCTCCAGAGAGGAAGGGTGGGATGTGTGTAGGGAAGAGTAGGTTTGTAGTAGGTTCTCTTCCCCTTCTTTACTAACTTCTGCAAAGAAGAAATGGGGATGATGCATCAACGTTTTCCTCACAGAACTCTTACATAAAGCCAAACTCCAGAAAAAGTGATTCGGAGAATAGAAACCTGCATATAATGATCACATGCAAAAAGCAGAGTCAAAAAAACTGATAGGAAATAGAAAAACAGGAAACAAGTAGGAAATAGCAGAAAATGCCCACTATGTCACTTAGTATGCTCTGCCCTGCAAAGATACCTGAACTCAAATGGAAAAATGTAATGGATGTCTGTCTTTAATGAATAGGATAGTTATCAGTTATCTCCTAAACATCAAAGCTAGAACAGGAGGCAAAGGAAATGCAATCACCCAAGCATCTAGTGAAACATCACTCATCAAATGTTTTCTACGTTGTTCCGGCTTTTCACAGCACTGGGTTAAAACAGTCCCTTTCCTCATGGGGATTACATTTAGAAGAGTTCATGGAAGTGGAAACTGAGATTGGTAATGTATGCCAGGGAACAATAAATGGTATTGGGAAAAACAGAGCAGGATAAATTTGCAGCTAGTATTGGGGCTGCTTTTGGTCCAAAAGGGTCTCTCTGAGGAAAAGACTTCTGGACAAAGACTGAAAGAAGTGAGGAAATAAGATGTGACTATCAGAGCAGGGAATGTTCATGCAACAGGGAGGGGATTGCAAATACAAATATCTCTGCATGTACCCTTGGAGTACTACACGAGTAGTAAGGATTTTTCAAGTAATGTTAAATTCGAGGTGTCTCAGTTGGCCATAAGGGCACAGGTTTGTAATTCTGGTGCGCTGGGAGGCTGAAGCAGGAGGATCACAAGTTCAAGCCTACATTAGGCAATTTAGTGGGACCCCATGTCAAAATAAAAACAAACAAACAAAAAAAACACCCTGCAGATATAGGTTCATGCAAAGGATCTAGATTCAATTACCAGTACCCTCATCCCAAACTGAGCTCTTTCCAGCATAATGCAATGCATGTGGAAGTGGCATTGTCTCCTTACATTTAAACCCTCATAGCATGAGTATCTCTAATGTATTTTAGACCAATGAGATTTAGTTTCCACCATCGAGTCACCTATGTTCATCCATCAAATCACCTATCATGAAACTTTGCAATCTTTTATTACTGAACAATATAACTTTCACCACCAGTTTTCTCAATGAGTTTATGGTTGCTTCTGTTAAGTGTTTTGTATATCTAGTAGGTTCAAATGTGTCTGTACTAGAATATCTTCATATTTTTTGAAAGAAGAAACAGAGTGACCAGTTAAAGTTAGGCATGAAGAAAATTGCTATTTCATTAACTAAAGGATATTTACTGGGAGACCAATGGAAGACAGTCTAAGAATGGCCAAGTAAACAATGATAGGAACTAAAGAATTCACATAATCCAATCATAACGTAAGCACACAAAGGGACTTTAATGAAGTGTCTGCAAACCCACAGCGTAGGGGAGCAGAGCAGTATTATCAATGAAAACTGAGGTCTTTTCTGAGAGCTAAAGTCTCTCATAATTCAGTGAAAAATAGAAGATCCAGTGATCTAATATCTTCTGAATTTTTAAGAAGAACCAGAAATACAGTTTAATTTTTAAGTGAAATTATTCTAATTTTAAATAGTGGCAACTATTTTCTAACTTCCAAAGCACAGCTATGGGCTGAATTCCACCTACTGCCATATAGTTGGCAACTTCTAATTTAACGAAGTCTTAAAGACTAATTTTTTTAAAGTAAATAAAATTCTGTAATGAAAACAAACATTCCCTAATTTTCCATTTTTAGTGTCACTTATATAGATGAATATTTCTTTTGTGCAGTGTTTCTACACAAGTTGGTCATAGTGCAGTGTTGTCATATTGTCATATTCCCCCGGTGCTGCATCTCTGCTTAAACACTTTTTTGTGCTGCTTACTCAGAGTGACCATGAACTAATTAAGCTGATGAAAATTCCAACTAGGAAATGATGGAGGTGATTAACATTTATCCAGTCATTTCACAATGTTTTGTTCAAATGGTTGTAATATAATAAGAACCTCTGTGATCAGTCACTTAAGTTTTTAGAACATAACACACAAACTATGTAGCTCCCTAGCATCAGCCAGCTAGAGAAGAGTAAACCACAGTGCCTGACCTTAACACACTGATGAAGCGCACTGTGTCCACACCTGTGGGGTTGTGTGTGTGCTTAAGTGTTTTCCATCTTGGCACTCTTGGTGACATGATAGTCACCTGGAGCTGGCTAGAAATTTAATAACCCTAGGTCAGTTCTACACCTACTGAATTGGTGGCACCACTTAACAGGAGCCCAGGCTGATTTTGTTGTAAGTCAAAGTTTGACAAGACTTGCAGGAAGGGACAAGTCACTTTAGCAATGGGGCCTGAAGGACTTGCGGGGTGGGGTGGGAGTGAAGAAATGAAGGTAAAGGCCAGGAAACAGGAAATGTGCTTTCTTATGTGGATTCCCATAGCATAGAGGGAGGACATTTGATTTATAGGGGCCTCAACTCCAATTTCAGCCAGCAAGAACCCAGACTTTCTTCCTGTGATGTTAGTGTATTGGCCCAGGCAGTAGGGGTTTAACATTTTTATTCCTAAAGATGGACCTGTCAGTTGTCTTTGTTAATGTATTGATGACATCATTAAATATTTTAAAGTGTGATTGAGTAAATGGTATATAAAAGGTTTACAAACAGGGTTTCAAAGCTATGAAATTTTTTTTTTTTTTTTTTTTTTTTTTTTTTTTGCGGCACCGGGGATCAAACTCACAGGCTCGCACCTGCCAGACAGGCACTTAAGCTGCTGAGCCAAACTCCCGGCCCTGAAATTTTTGATTACTGTTAAAACAGCTCTGATTCTGTGAGCATCAGGATGTATCGAAGAGAGTTCAGTGGCTTTTGAAGTTATTTCTTTATGTATGCAAACATATGCTATATACTTGATGTCTATATATGTAGGTATAGTACACTTTACATGATATATATTTAAAATATCATTCTAGAGTATAAATTCTACTATGAAAATAGCTTTTATGTTTGTTCACCTTGGTGTCCATTCTCTTGTCACATATGCATTGAATATTTGTTGCATAAATACTTGAGAAAATACACCAATTTTTTTTATGAAATAACACTTATCCTTACTATTACTCTGATATTTTCTGTCTTGATTTATTTTACTTTAAAAATATTAGTTGTGGCAGCAGGGCAGCAGGTTGCAAAGCTGATGTAGACTCGAGAGAGATATTTTCTGGATTCTTGGGTTAAAGACAGGGAATTTAACAACTAGCAGGGCTCTGATTTTAGCTACTCATGCTGCGCATAAGATTTCATCATGCCAACTTCCCAAGATGAACATGAATATCATGTATTACAAACACATACCAATAAAAAAGGAAGAAGAAGAAAAATTTCACCAGGAAAAAGTATTCCAGTATTTAACAGAAGAGGCTTAAAACCACAACTCAAGATCAATCACCAAGCTGCATGGAGGAGTGAATGCATTGTCTTATTCTTCACATGGAGCTAGAGAAGGACTAGGAAAAAGGCAAGGGGCCCCCTGGAATGTGACAGATAGTGCCAGAGGCAAACCTGCTGACCTCAAGTCCTTCCACCTTTCCACTACAGATGGGCCTCCAATGGTTTAATTCAGGGCAAAAGCAAAATACCCTCAGTAGAAATCATATTTTAAGTCTTATATTTGACCTTTCCCTAGGCTAGTGATATGGAGTAGGAAACGCTTGCAAAGCCAGGAGCAGCAACAATGCTGTGGCTCCCAGGAAGCTATACCATCATGAAGAGAAACAGATACTCTATGGTGTACTGAGGTGCTAAACTGTGATATTTGTGTGACTGTTAACCCTGGTATATCAATATCACTGAATTAAGAAATGCCTAGCAGTTGAGTACAGCACACTCCTGGTGACCCTCGGTAGTATACGTGGTCCCTCGCCCATTTCTCTCTGGCACTGTTACTGTGCTTGCTTCCTGGCTGCCATGAACTAAGCATTTTTGCATCTCCATGGCCTTCCACTATCATTTTTCTTCCTGGGAGCCAGCCGGCCATGGACTAAATCCTTTTGAAACTTAGAGTCAAATTACACCTCTCCTTTTCATAAATTGTGGGTGTCGTGTGTTATGTCTCAGCAATGGGAAATTGACTAATACAGTAGGTTGGGTATATTACATACATTTTTAGAATACTTTTAGTTTACAGTGGGTTCATCAGGACATACTCACACTGCAGCCAAGGATGAGTTGTGATTGCGGCAGCTCAGGAGGAGCTGTGAGGTAGCACACCACCATGAAGGACGGGGATCACCACCACACTCTTCCTCTGCTCACACATTTGTGCCATGTTGGACTTGGTGGCTTGCTATTTTTAGTAGAAAAAAACTTTTTTTGAGGGGAAAAAGGGCTATCTTAACTAGAATTTTTGCAGGTATATATATACCCTACCTGTGCCTTTAAAAAATATTGTTGAGTAGCATTGATAAATCTTCAGCTGAAATGTGTGCTAGAATTGGGTTATAGACTAATACCTTTATCTCCAATGGCATAAATATTTTGAAATATTTCAATTTGAAAATCAGTACCAGATATAGTAGCCTAGGTAAAAATGTGGGGTCTGAATAAAAATACCAGGAAATGCCCATCCTGCTTAGCATTAGTTATTTTCTCAATAATACATCAGTGGTCAGTGTGTTTCTTCGTCCCATTTTGTTTAGGAAGCAATCATAAATTTTTCAGAGGGAAATAAAAAAGGGTGAGAGTGTCTCTTGTTTTGTCTCTGCCTGCTTCTCCCTGGAAGTTGCAGTCACAGAAATAATATCTGTTGACAAGGGGTGAAGTGGAAAAAAATTTTAGCAAATCAATTGTGAATTTTGAATAAAAAAAAGTTGGGTATCAAATGACTTGGACAACCCTGATTAGTTCTGCCTAGAATGTGCCTTTCCCAGATTTTTCTGTGACTTGTCATTCATCTGTCACTTCAAACATCCTGTTTATTTATTTTTTTGAAATTTTTAAAAAATTTTATTTTAAAGCTAGTAAAATCCAACAAAACATAACAGGACAAAGTCAATCAAAACAAAGCAGTAGAACTGGTACAGAACGTCAAAGCAGGATACTAGAAAAACAATAGCTACTATAGTATATCTTGTTATCTTCACAATAGTTGACCATTCTATCAGGTACAGTAAAATCAAACCAAAAACAAAACAAAATAAAACCAATCAAAACAGAATATTGAATAAAGCAAGACAATTAATCATAATAAAGCAAAACAATGAGAACAATATTGGGTCTCAAAGACAAGATAGAAGGAAAACCCCTATATTGCTACATTGCATACTGTCATCCTCCCAAGAGATGCTCAGACTGCCAGCCCCAGACCTGCAAAATCAACCAAACAATACAAGCATTTAGTTGCATTATGTACTTTAGTTGCTATCGACTTAGCTAGTCCTCTTGATCAGCAGTTTGCTTATGGTGGGGGTTGTGGGGGTGGAGTTTGTTGATTCTTAGCCCACGCACCAATAGGCTCATGGGAAGCACAGATCTTTCTCTTCCTGAGTCCATGCTGCTCGTGCCACTCACCAGGAAGGCTGGATAGTTGGCTTCTGGTTGGATCCTCCCTCCAAACCTCCCTTGTTTAGAGACACTTTCCCTGGGCCCATCTCTAATGTGGCTCTCTCTTGCTATTATCAGTCCCTGATGTCTCTTCAGTGCCACTGATTTCAGTGCAATGTTGTCTCATTTCCCACCAGACTGGAAAGTGACCAAGGACAGTCCCCTTGTCTATCCTGTTCTCTGATCCATCCTCAGTGCCCCAGATGACTCAGTTGCTCAGCAGATGCCCAATACACATTTGGAATGAATGAGTTAATGCAAGGTTTTTAGCACATTGGAGGTTCATTTCAAGGTTCCTAATTTGACCGGTTCTGTTGGTCAAATCTGTTAAATTAGCAACACTTGTCAAACAGTGCCAATTACTCTGCAGGTGGCCCTGTGCTTACAGTAGTGTCTTTTCGAAAAGAGATTCCTAGATTAGTTGAAGGTCAATGGAGATCTGCCCATGGAACTACTGTACTAAAAGTGGTTCTGTGGGCATTGTGGGTGGCACTGTCACACAGAATGCACAGAATGACCTCAGAGGGTGATCATGGCTCCAAGTCCCTATCAGAGCCCACACTGCTGAGTGCAAGTTGTTTCTGGATTAAACAGGATGATCTTGGGCCCTAACCCTGAGCTGTTCCCAAAATACTTTGCCTCTTCAAGTTTTAAGGCTCTCTGAGCTTCAAGGTAGAAAGCAGGGAGCTGGGGTCTGGTTAGAGTTTCTAGGGGTGAATAGGTAGCAGAGAAGAGCATTGGCAGCATCAGAGGAGGGTGAGGGCAGGAGCCGCCTTACAGAGCTTTGGGCTGAGGTATAGATGCAGTTGATCTCCACCCAAAGCCCGTAATGGTGATGATGTCAGGATAGGGTAACAGATGGGGATCCTAGGTTCACAAGGGCCTGCTGGTAGGAGAAGGCAGTCAGTGTCAATCAGGAGAGGACCCCAGAACTATGAACAGATACTGATCATTTTCTAGATCCCTTTGTTGTAGTCAGGGATTACAGGGAGAACAACTGCATACAGGACACAGAATTTATAATACTGTTTTATGATGGTCACCCAGAGTTAAATACAAGAAAGTGCAGGAAAATCTGTCCACAGCACCAAAGACCCAGAATATTCAGCCAAGGGCCTGGATCCCACAGCCATGTCCTACGTGAGTCCAGCTAAAGACCCAGGGCCCTTGACAATGCCAACCACAAATCCAACAGGAAATCTAAGAGCCCACAATAAGGACTCATGCCAGTCTATTTTACAGATCTGCCCTGGGAAGGCCAAAGGTCAGCAGTGGAAGTTAGAAAGTATATGCCAGCGGGGTGAAAGAGCTGTGCCAGTAGGTTGAGGGTTCTACCCTGGAGCCAAGGAGTCACACTCAAAATAAGGAGTGGGACTGCCCTGGAAAAGTACCACAGCCATCCTCAGCAACAGTAAGGTCCAGAGCTCCTCCAACAATGAGAACAGTAGAGTACATGCCAGGAAGCCAGTGTGACAGCCTTCTCCTGGAGATTGAACAGCACACATCTTTCCCTCCAGAGCCAGGAAGCGATGCTCAATGTGAGGAACAGAGCTCCCACAAAGCGAACCGCAGTCACACTCAGCGACGAGGTCCCAAGCTCCTCTAACAATAATGGCCGAATCCATATTGGGGAAGTCAGCATAACAAGCTCCTCCAGGAGAACTGATGGCTCAAAACAGCAACTGTTAGGAGAACCCACAATGCCTCACTCTTCTTCTCCATGTGCCTATTTATGCTAGCAACTTTCTTCAGATGGGCCATCTACACTCAGCCCCATGCTGATGTAATTCTGCTGGTGTTAAATTGACCACCAGTTTTCAATCCATGACACCTTTCAATGAGCTAATCTATGTAATACTGAAAGCAAAGGTTTTTAGGTAGGTATTTTTGGCCCATTGTACCAATGAATAAAGTGGAGATAAGAAATTTGAATGGTATTTCCAAGGTTCTCATTCCACCAAGAGATGAATTTGAAGTCAATTCCCATGGGATTGCAAAATTTCATCTCTTAACACTTTCACTCAATGTGCCCCTTTTAGAAAAGTAAGGTGTGTAGATCTAGTGGCAAAAACGAACAGTAGTACTGTAGTCCCTCTTGTCCATGGGAGATGTGTTCCAAGGCTCCTGGCGAATGCCTGAAGCCATGGATAGTAGCAGACACCACATATGCTAGGTTGTTTCCCATATGTACATACATATGATAAGGTTTAATTTATAAGTTAGACACAGTAAGAGAGTAACAGCCACAATAATAAAACAGAATCACTATAACAATGTACTGTAAGGAAAGTTATTTAAAGTCTATAAAGTGTTTACTTGGAATCTTCTATTTAATATTACAGACCACAGTTGACCGTGGGTAACTGAAACTATGGAAAACAACATGGCGTATATAGGGGAACTACTACTTAATGAATTTTTTTGCTTTGGGAGAAGTAGTTAGATATGTTATATTCTTTAAATTTTATGACTGTTGCCCCTCAGGTTGAGTTTTAAAATACAATTCTTTGTTTCTTGTTTATTTTATCGTTGTCTCACACATTCACTTCTGGTCCATACATGCATCTAGATTTGAGAAAAGTAGAATAGAACAGAAGAGGAAGGAGAGAGCACTTGTACTAGGTCCTTTTCTTTTGCTCCTGCTGCCTCTGGCAGAAGCTGCTCTTCATTCTTGAGTGTGCTTAGGCCTTGCCCTAGACCTAAGGGAAACTCCTGAGGAATTTCCAAGCATACACATAAGGTATGTTTATGAGATCACTGCAGTTCAGTAGATAACTCTACAAACCTTTGTGAAGAACACTGATGATGAATATAGTGGTACAACAGTCAGCTTGAGTAGCTATAACAGTATAACCTAGAGTGGGTGGTTTATGCAAGGGACAGTTATTTCTCACAGTTCTGGAAGCTGGGTGCTGATGGGAATCAATTAAATTCTTTAGGAGACTCCTCTTCCTTCCTTGCAGACAGTGGCCTCCTTGCTGGGTGCTCATATGAAAACATACTAGAGAGAGTCCTAAAGTTTCATCTTCTACTTTTAAAGACACTTACTCCCATCATGAGAGCTTTACCCTCATGATCCATCTAAACCTAATTATCAACCAAAGCCCTTGTTTTTAGATGTCATTACATTGGGGTTTATCAAAATATGAATTCTATAGCAAATAAGCCATGCAAATGTGAACAAAACACATTTCTTTCTTTCAAAGATCTTAAGATCTTATAGAATAGGCAGAAATAGTCCCAACTGAACTATACCATGTGTGAAAAAAGGTGAAGTTCAGTGGAAGAATTTTACTTTTTTGTTTTAAATTAAAGCAGTGCAAACTTAGAAAACAAAAAAGTAAATACCTTCTCTATTCTCCTTTATCTCCAGTGGTAAATACCACCATCCACTTTATCATTCATCCTTCTAGAGTTTTCTCTATGCATATACGTATAAACATGTCAACATACATCTAAGTAAACTTTCTCCTTCCTTGCCTTCTTCTCTTTTTTGCTATATCCTTCTTTCCAAATAAAAGGGATTATATTCTACTCAATATTCTGCAATTTGCCTTTTACTTCTGCCATATTTGAGATAAAATTATTTTCTTGTCAGTACCCATTGATCTACTTCTTCTTACTGGCTGTAAAAATTCGAATATGGAGCTATACATAATTTGACCATTTCTCTATTGAAGACAATTTATCTGTTTTTCTATTTTATCAAGTTGAAGTGGTACCATGAGGAACATCCATATGCATTCCTTATGTACAAGTGTATTTATATGGTATAGATTCTTGATGTAAAATTGCTGTATTATGGGTATTTAAAATGTTTTTCTAGACACTGATGAACTGCCCTCCACAAAAGGTCAGGATAATTTTTTAAAAATTAAATATAATTGGGAGGAAACAGGGGAAAATTTGGATGTGGACCTGGAGGGATAGGTGAGATTTCCAGATGCAGATTCATGGAGTAGAAGGGAGGAGGGACCAGCATGAAGAAAGGAACAGACCTGGTAAAGCTCACAACAAACACCAGGAAATAGGACCATCTACTGGAAGACAAGAAGATCAGGGAAAGGCAGAGGGAGATGGGGTTGGAAAATATATTTAGTTGTTGAGCCTACACATAATCTTTAGACTATTGGGAAACAGTGATGTATTTTTTATTTATTTTTTATTATTTTGAATCCTAATTAGATCAACTCTTCACCTTTAGCCAGGAGGCACAAAGGTAACATTGACAGTCACTTCTCTGTTGACTCCAGTCATCAAATTAACTTTGAAATATTTTCTTCTCATTTTTTAGTATCTGTCAGTCATCCATTATAGGTGGCAGGATTTTTAAAAATTATCCTGAGAGTATAGGTCCAATGTGCTCCTGTAGTACCTTGGTTAACCAACTTAATTCATTCACAATTCTACGGAAGACGGCTGTGTTCGTGTCCCTGCAAGGAAGATGGCAGCAGTTGGGCTCATTATCGGATATGGAGTTTATGAAGGGAAGGAAAATCTCGCTGATCTCTTCTGTTTGCAAGCGAAATTGCTCAGTAACAGAGGGGTTCATGAACTGAGATACCACTGTATTTGGTATTAATGGAGTTAAAAGAATTTTACTATCTTTGTTTTTGTATTACCACAGGTTTCTAAATAGCATGGGTTTCTCCTCTGGCTATTTACTTAGAGAGGGAAATAGAATTTCTGAAACAATGCCTTAATATTTCGACTATACTTGGATTTATATTTGTATACTTCTACAAAGTGGAGTAAAGCTGATTAAAGTAAACCACTCAGATATGGAAAGCATTTGCTTGTTCTTGTAACCCTGGAATAAATGGGCTTTGTATCTAAAGGTTCACATCCTCATCACACAGATCCTTTGCCATTTACTAAGCAGTAAGCACACTCAGCCCCTCCAATATTTCTTTGCTATAAAATCTCTTGAGTATCCAATGGTTTTTCTTCAAACACTTCCAAAGATAAGAGAGTATGGAGATATAGTTCATGTCCAAATAGCTACACCAACTTAGAGAAATCCTAAGTTTAATTTCTTGAGGTTACACTAGGTTGAAATTATATTCTTTTGCTGCTGAGAGCTACTAGTGATGTAAACAAGGCTGGAACGAAAGTGGAAAATGCTTGTCAATTATAATAACCATGACAGTTGGGAGAAGTTAGAGTGAGGCTTTTGGGCAATAACTTGACACCTGCCTTCAGAAATTATTATTAAATTTCTACTTCATCTTATAGCTATTTACAGTGGTACCTCAGTTCACAAACCTAATTCTTTCCTGATTTTGGTTACAGAGTTCATTACACGATTCTGGTTGTAATCAAGTTGCAAGCATCATACCAGAATCATAGAAAGAATTAAGTTCATGAACTGAGACACCAATGTATATAGCACAACAATTCTCGTATCAGGTAAGAAATTTCTTGAATATAGGCTATGCGTGGAATTTGCCTTTGTATTTCTCAAATAACCTGGTAACTATGTCTTGCATATTACAAAAAACTCAATAAATATTTGTTGAATGAATGAGTGAATAAACTAATGAGAAGAATTATTCTGTTCTATTCCACCAATCCATATGTTATCACACTCATTTCCTCTAGAAGATACTTTACTCCTGAGGAACAGAAAAACCCAAATGACTAGGAGACAGGTACAGGACTCTGGAGATACGGACTTTTCCTTTCTGCTGCTGTTTTGGTTTGGATTTAATCAGCACATTGCACCTTAATCAGATGAGTGCCAGGGTGTTCACCTCTAATGTTCTAGAAAAGTACACCTGGTACCACACTCATCATTTATGTAAATGTTTGCATGCCAATTTACAAAAGTATTATTTCATGAAATTAAATCTATTTTATCACAATCACATGATTGAGATCATAAAGTTTTAAGGAATGATCATGCTGAATTTTCATGGCTAGAACCCATGAGGGGTGCATTCTCCCCTGGTGGCTGTCATAAAGACCTGTGATTGCAAGTCTAGACACAGGGACAGCTGCAAAGTGGAGCTTTATTATACCAGACAGTTGCCCTACTACGATACATCTAATTGCCCAGAAAAGACATTTCTACATGAATTATGCTTAATTTGATTTGAACCAGGCCAACTGTTGTCTTTTACAGACCTTTGTCCAATGATAACAGGAAGCACCTAATTGAAGAAGTGTTTCTCTTCAATGCCAGTGTTTTTGAAAAAAAGTGAATGAAACCTACAAAGATTAAAATTACACAAACATTTCAAAAAGTAGGATATTTGCCTGATGATGTAATTAGGATTCCAGCCTCCTGGCTTTCTAAGTTTGCAAAATTCCTAGTTCAGGTCTTTTTTCTGAATGTCTTCTTTAAAATCGAAAAGAAAATCATGTTCCTTAATGAACTACTGGGTTCACTGAAAATTTGTATTTTAAAAAAATATGGTGTTTCATTGTGGAATCATTAAAGGTGGTTGATAAATTTAAATTATTTCCATTTCAATTGTAAAATTTTTTTTTAAAGTTCCCTAAGCATTAAACATGAATGGTTTCTCTGAAGGAAATGTAACCTGTATTACCAGTTCTCTTTCTCTAATTTTGTAAGGTCCATTAGAACTGAGTAATTCTGTGTGTCTGTAACTTTATGCCAGTATTTTTAAGAATTTCAATTCAATTTTTTTTCTGCTGGCAATGAATTTTAAGTCTTAAACATGCCCAAACATCTCAAGGGATTTAAAGAAAATTATAATAGTAACTAGTTTCTCCCCCCTCCCTAAAAAAAATAGAACACACTACTGAAATTATTTAAATTGACTGAGCCTTTTAAGCAAGTAAACACATTTTAACTAGGTTTTTTTCCCAATCCTTCCATTCATGCCAACTATAGAAATTAGCCTTCACTCTTCCTTCACTTACACATGGATACACACACTTGCATGGACACAAGAAAAATTTCTTTTCTCCTGTCAGCATTCCTTCCCAACAATGGTTAGATTAGTGGCATGAAGGCAGCCGCAGAGAAAGGACATTCAGACCAGAAGGCTCCCCACAGGCACAGCTGGTAGGGGTTAATGGCGGCTGAACCTCCCAGCCAGGGCCTTTTCTCTATTGTGTGTTCAACTCCTGGGAAGGAGGGAGACTTGTGACAGCCTCTGGAGCGCAGCAGATCAGAGGTAGAGCAAGCGGGTCACAGAAGGAGTGTTCAGGGGAAGGCGAGTTGAGGACCGCCGGGAAAATGGACTCTGAGATCCACATGGCCGAGCCTCTCTCTGTACACACTGCTATGGGGGGAAAGCAAAGCATTGTTTAGTAACACGGCTCATAGCCTTTGAGCTCACATTGTGCCTTATGAGAACAATTAGGCAAGGATGTAGAATCGCTCCTCTTGCAAAGTGTAAGCTAATGTATATTACTCAAGTTTGTGTGTGATGTCTGGAGATTCTATTTCCCATATGGCATGAAGTCTCTGTAGCAGGACCCAATAGTGGAGCAGGGGGGAGGTCCTGATAAATAGGGATGGAAATGTAAGTCAAGAATGATTAAAAGTGCACACACATCCAGATAAAGTAGGTGAACTTTCACATACACCATGGAATGAGTATATCCTGGGAGGAGATCCAGACTTCTTATTTATTATTATTTTATTTTAACACAACACAAAACCATAACAACAAAAGTGACGTTGAAGCCATCCAGACAGCTGGTCTCTTTAATAGATTTTTATATGTAACTAAAAATGGGGCTTCATTGGCAAAACACTTCTTACAAAGACTAGATTTTGAAGACAGCAAGCTTTTACAACTTTGAAAAACACTTGTCTGATAGTGTCACGAGAGTAGGTTTTGTTCCAGAACATGCTCCTGTTGCTCAGGGCCTGGCGAACTAAGGGTCCTCTATAAATATTTGTTAAATAAATAAAGACCCCACAGCCACAGAAGTTGGCTCTGCTGCTCATTTTTAACTTAAAAGGTCTACTTGTTTGGAAATCAGAATAAGGTCCAAGAAGGATGCTTTTTATACTGGTGAAGGGAATTTATTTCTTTTCAAAGTAGCTGAGTATCTCTACCACAGGGTGTTAAGACAGTTCACTTCCAAATTAATGTTGGCCTAATTTCTTTTCAATAAACCCAACCTTAAGAGCTGTCTAATTGGAGACCGGGTCTTGGCCGCATCTGAGGCCCTGAATGCGAGAGGCATCCGTATTCTAGTGTTCTTGGCTTGGTTTATCTAATTTGAAATTTTAATGCCACTTGACTAAAATTTGCCTTCTCCTTGGGTTTGTTTTGACGTATTACTCTGGGAAAAGGAAGCAAGGGGAAGGAGAACAAATTAGAGCCCTGGGATTTTACCTGCAGCATAAACATTTAATACTTCCGCCTTCTAGTCACAATCGTTTTCTGGGAAACAATACAGCCCAGTGAGCTCATTAAAGTTGTTCTCTTTAGGTTGTAAGAGGGGAGGGAAAGTGAATGAGGCAAAGCCTGGGTGTTACAACAGGGCTTTGAGGCCAAGAGGAGAGGGCTCTGCTTTGCCATCCCCCAATGTGTCTTCCTGGAAGGGACTGGGGCTCTTAGGGCACAAGTGTCCTAGGGACTCCTTGCCATGGACCATCAAGGATAACCATCTTATCACTGGACACCATTATTAATGCTTGGAAGTTTCTGGAAGACTTAGACTCATGCAATAATTTGAGCTCATTGGAATTTACTTAACCTGGAGATATATGACTATTGCCTTATTTTGCCAAAATCTGTTACTGCACATGGCAATATTGTAAGTCAGGGTTATTGATTACATTCACAGGTACAAATAACCAGCATTATCTTATTCACAAATAATCATTCTATCCCTGCCATTTCATTATACACTTTGAGGATTTTCCCAACATGAGTTTTTTTGCAATGTACAGCAATGAAACTTGCACAAGAAGCCAGCAGGAAAGCCAAACTGCAATCCTGAACTAGTCCAAGCTCTGGAGGCTCCTCCTCCTCTAGAAAGCCTTTCCTTTCCTTTTCTTTCTTTTTATTTAGGCAGAAGGGGTGGGCCCAACAAAAATTATCAGAGAACAGTACTCTTCCATTATCACTCAAAACAATGCAGAGTCTGAAGGGTTAAAGGTCATTCTCTTTCTTCACAATTTAGGTGATTTGACTTAAACTTGAAAGTTCTTCTCTGGGTATGTATGTGCATGGACACGTGCATATGTGTCTATTTAATTTCTTTTTTTATTTGCAACAGGAAAAACAACTCACACCTGGACAGAGACTTTTCATTCCTGCCAAGTTTTAACTCATGTTGCATTTTTATGATTGTGTCCCAGAAAATAAAGCTAACACAATGTTGTTGTAGCAGGTGCCTAGGTAATAAGATACATTTGCATTGCCTGTTTTCTTTCTTTTTTTTTTTTTTTAATAAAAGAGAAGGTGAGACTAGGGGAGTATGTTGACCTTATTGCCCTGGTATGTGTATTAGGCATACAAAGATACAAAGAAATATTAAATTAAGAACTCAAAAAGAATTGATTCAAATGACAGCCCCACGCATTACAGAGTTTTTGCATTTAATGTACTCCTGGTCTCCCTGGGAGCAATTGATTTGAAGCAATTGATTCAAATAGTTTGTTGTCACATTTTTTTAAAATGTAGGTAATTCCATTTTTGAAAACAAATTTAACAGAAGATGCTGTTTACAAAATCACAGGGCTGTTTTTAAGCCGCTCACACCAAGATTGTGTGATACAACTACCCAGGACATGCTAGGGAAAGGGTTAAGCTTTTCTGACTTTCAGATACAATGAAATTATGACAGGAAGAAAATTGTGCCATTTTAGCATGAAAATGCTTGTACAAATACTGTCGTTCCTTCCTTCTTACTTTCTTTATAATGCCTCAGCAATAGCTAAGATGACAGACATTTGACAGGTATCTGTAAGCACACGGCCCAGGCAGCTCATTAAAGTTTTTCTTTCTATGCATCAGCTTTCACAAAGGCAAAAACCCATTAGCATTGACTATTTTGCAGATTAGAAGAATTAAGGGCTTCAAATGTTGGCTTATACCAAGCAATGTCATTTGTGAAGTGATGTTTGCTTTATTATTTCCCTTTCTCTCCCTCTGAAACCAGACTGACATGACTTTAGCTCAACGTAGGGCATAATGTGCAAACCAAAGGACTGGCTCATCGATGAAAAGAAATACATTCCCTTTTATACATGACTGGAATGGCAAAAAGGGGAGACTTTACATGTACTATTTAGGCTCATTAGAGGACTGATTATGATAGTTCTCTGGTGTAATCTTTAATCGACTTTGACACTAGATTTGCCCCGTTACAAATCCTGTCATGCAAATTAAGTCACTTGTGTTGTTTGATATGGAAAGATCTGCTATGAAATGAAAGATTAGCTCGCAGATGAGGCTCAAGAGACCGCTGCCCTTGTGCACCGTGCAACTGATTACAGGGATGAGAGCGTCCATTTCTACACTACTGCTAACATTTAGGAGGGGAGATTAAATTAACATGGCTCTCCATCTCCCTGCCGGAGGACATTCAAAATAGATGTTCGTGTTTTCATAGGTATTATTTCTGGACTGTACCGAACAGGTCCTCTGAAGACAGGACTCTCGTGTCCAGTTATTTTAACCTCTTCTCCACTGGCTGGTACTGTCCAGTGCATGCCCATGAATGAAATTCCTTTTCTGTACAGGTGATGGGTGTGAAACAGATTCAAGGGAAGCTAGATAAACCAGGAAGGCACTCCAGTTGCCAGACCAAACTATAATTTAGTTGGAGATTTCTATGTCCATCCCACCACCTGGTTTAAATGTTGAGTGCTCTTACTCTCAGGTGTTTGGTCTGGTTGACTGTCAATCAAAAATGTAATAATTTGTAAGATTTAATGAGTTTTCCCAAAAAAATTCATGTGGAAGTCATTTTGGTAACTAAAAGGATAGAACAATACTAGTGGTATCTAATAACATCAGAAACTGGAATCTTATATAATTGCATGACTTCATTTAGCTTCACTGGGCATTTCTTACTGTGAAAATAGAAGGAAATAATAGTAAGAAAGGAGGCTACTCAATTTAATTCAAACTTCTAACAAATACATTTCAGAATGCACTCATTCAGGGACACATTTCTCTTCAAAAATTTTTGACTTATACCAAGAAGTTCACCATTTTTGAGGCCAAATCTGAGAAGACTGATAAACAAAGCTAACTATGGTGACTTGAAAGTGAATATGAAAGCAGGTATCACAAAGAAGATAATAAGCACATTTAAGTTTTAAAATCAAGAATTGGATTTGCTTTCAATAGCAGACACATAGCCTGACTGTACTCAAAAACTGAAGGTAAAAACTGGACTAATTCTTTCTTTGTGTGTTACTGTTCATCCAAAACTGACCAAGAGGCTGCTGCTGCTACTTCTTCTTCTTCTTCTTCTTCTTCTTCTTCTTCTTCTTCTTCTTCTTCTTCCTTCTTGAGTACTAGGGACTGAACCTAGGGTCTTCACAATAGCTACACCTCCAGACAGTATTTCATATTTTATTTTTCAAGTATGGTCTTGAACTTGTGATCCTCCTACCTCATTCTCCCAGAGCGCTGGAGTTGCAAGCATGAGCCATCATGCCTGGCTACAAAATTTAGAAATTTAAGATAGTAACTAAATGTTATTAGGTTCAATTTTGCTTCATTGAGAAAAATATTGGTGACCATTAAGAGGCCTATAACATAACCTATGTGTCTTACCTTTAGTTATTTCTAATTTATAATCTGTGGTTCATTCATATCTTATTTCTTTTCACAACTACCTTGTTAAAAAAAAGTGACAAAATATGATTATCATCTTGACATTAAAGTAAAGGTCAAATTCAGCCAAGCAGCCACCGGCTGGGAAGCCCAGAGGTGCAGTGCATTTCAGGAACAGGATAAATATTCCGTGTAATGCGGGGGCTGTCATACAAGGTGCCTTTGATTGAATACTAATGTAAATAGTCATTTAAATCCCTTTTAAATGATCATAACACAAGTTAGAGTGGCCTCCAGCAGCTTCATCTATGTGTCTTCTTTTGGAACATTTTTAATAGGCATGCTTTGTCTTTTGAATGAGTCACACACCTCTGTTTTGATTAACTTTGATCAAATTTGGGGATTTCATTTCCCTTGTAGCTAGGTACAGAATTAGCCATTTAGATATCACTGAAAGGAATTTTAATGAGTGAACTAACATGTAGGTTTTCCTTGGCAATTCCCAGGGGAAAATTAGTCCATAGTAGAGTTTAACTAAAGACTCGAGAAAGTTTTCATAACTCCCTGTGCTGACCTCACCAAGGTGCAGGCAAATGTCCACGAAGATTTCATTGCATGTGACGGTCACAAAAGATTCAGATGCATTTTTAGTCATGTGTATGTGTGTGAAATTAGAAAAGAATGGAGTCAGGATCCTGAACAATAGACAATGGAAGAAAAATGAAAATGTGAGGTTTGCATAATAAAAAAAGTTGGAAAATCTGTAAGTTAAAAATGGATTAAACACTTGCTTTTACTACTGTTACACTGACATTTATGTGACTGAGAGTTCCTGCAGTTTATGTAATGTTTCATTTATAAGACATAATCCTTGCTATTAATGTAGTACTTTACATTTAATTTGATAGCACAGTAAGCTAAATTGTTGCCATTCCTCAGCCATCCCCTTGGCCTGGGGACCTAGACAAGCACAGATATTGTTTTAGACCGCTGATGGGCCAGTTAACGTATCAAAGGGCACACTTTACTTTCAGACAAGGCAGTGGTTCTTGAATTGAAACCTGAATTAGAATCATCTGGAGGGACTGGTATATACAGGATAGCTGAACCTCACCTGCAGACTCCTAGAACTTAGTTGTGGAGGATGAGATTTTGCATTTCTAACAAATTGGTTAATCCTCATGACCTTGGTTCAGGAATCACTTCAAGAACCACTAAGACAGAGACTCACAGTAATACCTGGGTGTGTGTGTGTGTGTGTGGTGGTGGTGGTGGTGGTGGTGGTGGTGGTGGGGTGTGTGTGTGATTTTCACATGGAAAAATCTCTAAATTCTAGAGAGAGAAAGGAAATAAATTACCAACTGGTTTCCTTTAATGTTCTTTCTCTTTTGCTTTAAATGAGGTAACATTTAATTTTAGTTCTGTTGTAGTCAGAGGTTACAGGGAGAACAACTGCATATAGGACATAGAATTTATAATGCTGTTTTGTGATGGTCACCTGGAGTTAAACACAAGAAAGTGCAGGAAAATCTGTCCACAACACTAATGACCCAGAATATTCAGCCAAGGGCCTGGATCCCACAGCAATGTCCTCTATGAGTCCAGCTAAAGACCCAGAGCCCTTGACAATGCCTCCCACAAATCCAACTGGAAATCTAAGAGCCCACAATAAGGACTCATGCCAGTCTATTTTACAGATCTGCCCTGGGAAGGTCAAAGGCCAGCAGTGGAAGCTTGAAAGTCTACTCCAGCAGGGTGAAGAATCTGTGTCAGGAGGTTGAAGGTTCTACACTAGGGCCAAGAAGTCACGCTGAAAGTAAGGACCAGAGCTCCCCTGAAAAGTACCACAGCCATCCTCAGCAGCAGTGAGATCCCGAGCTCCTCTGACAATGAGAACAGTCGAGTACAGGCCAGGAAGACCAGTGTGACAAGTTTCTCCAGCACACATCTTCCACTCCGGAGCCAGGAAACGATACTCCACGTAAGGAGCAGAACTCCCCCAAAGTGAACTGCAGCCACCACCAGTAACAAGGCCCTGAGCTCCTCCAATGATAATGGCCAAATCCATACTGGGGAAGCCAGCATGACAAGCACCTCCAGGAGAACCAATTGCTCAAAACAGCAGCACTTAGGAGAACCCACAATGCCTTGCTCTTCTTCTCCATGTCTCTATTTATGCTGGCAACTTTCTTCAGGTGGGCCATCTACACTCAGCACCACGCTGATGTAACTGGACTGTTAAGTTGACCACCAGTTTTTAATCCATAACAAGTTCTCAGGATGTAACTTCCATTTTTTAAAGATCGAAGTTCAGATATTTTCCCATGGAATATGACTTTGAGGATCCATTACTGCCTTAATAAATATTTGATAACCATATTATAACTCAGGCTAGATATAAAACCCGCATAACCTAGCACTTATGATAGATAGGATTGATTGTATGCTACTAACAGTTAAGGAGATTTTCACTTCAGCACCCAGTCCTCATTGTTCTGTGGCAAAATATGTCTTGAGTTCTGACCAGAACAACATCTAAAGATTAAATGAATTCTCTTTAGCTAAGATGAGCAAGAGAATAAAATTGAGGGTAGGTTGTAGAGAAAAGCAGAAATTCCTGGATTTCAGGATTTCAATGGCCAATTTCCAAGCTTTCAGCAGCATTTTAAAAGCACTTACGTGCCCAGTTCTGGGTTAGAGGTAAAGGTGGGAGAGATGGAATGGGGAAGCATAGTGAGATGAATGCCTTACCTTCCAGGTGCTAGGAGCTCATTTGATCTCTGTATCTGCTTAGATTAAGCAAGATCTAACCCTGCATGAGGATGTACCTCAAGCTGTGGAGTCCTAGACCTTGGCCTGCACCTCAATACTTGGATCATTTTTAGTCATCCAACCTCTTTGAGCCTTGTTTCTTTCTCTGGAATGACGATTCAACACATAGCTGCTTTGTGCATTAGGTCGTGGCCTATCAGTCATGACCTACACTATTGTGATCTTAATTTTCACAGCTACCTAGGAATATGGCCAGTGTCCCATCCCATAGTTGCAGTCATTTTCTAAAACAGTGATAACAAGTCCTGTCCTGTATTTCCAAGGGTCAAGGAAGTTATGCATGGACAAGGGCTTTGGCAGACTACAAGGTGCTACCCATCACTGTTCACTACACATAAACACATTTGTAAGAAGGTGTTTCTCTATGTCACTTACCCTCAGACATTCCTAAGAAAAACAAGTACTTACCATTTTGAGGCTAGTGCTCCAGGACTACTCTGCATCCTTTCTCCTGATTATAGTGAGCCAATGTTTTTCATACTGAAGGCCCTCCCACAGGATATCTGAATTCCCTGCTTATACTCAAGTTTCAGGCTGATTCACAGCAGTGCTCTGGTTGTACAGCAGCCTAGCAAAGTGGTCATCTTGCTGGTATCATCTCACAGCCTCGCATGGTCAGCACAGCGGCGGTGGCAGTAGACCCACAGCTTCCAGCAGGAGCTTGGAGTCACCATATGTGAGGATAAAAACTCAAGATAAAATCTCGTTGTTTGATGGGAATGCTGTCCTAAAGACATCCATTTGTGTGTGTTTTTGAAAATCACTCCACCTTTCTGATCCTCAGCTTCTTCCTCAGTAAGTTGAGATAAAAATTTAGTGAATGTTACATGAGTTACTGAGGGTAAAGTGCTCACAAATAATAAATGTAGGTACTGACTCAGAGCAAGTGCTTCATAGACATGAAGTGCTTTTTTTATGATGATGAGTACACGTGAAAGTTAGCAGAACATAGCTTTTTAGCCTATGAACACTCTCACCATTTTAAGCTTAAATTCACGATAGGCCCCAAGTCTCTTTCTCGACAGGGACAGCCCTGCTGGCAATTCGGAGGTGGAACTTTAGCCACGCTGTATCTTTCATCTTGTCCTTACTACAAACCGCTCCAGCCTAGGTTCTTCTTGTCCAGTCACTTATCTCCCTCTGCCCCCATTCTTTTTTGGTTTTCTTTTTGATGAGGTTTATTCTCACGAGTGCCATTGATGCTGGGTGTCTTCTGGAAGCTTGATTTCACTGGAGAACCTACACACAGCTTCTCCTGGGTCTCAGCTTCTCACAGTGACAGCTGGATTCTGAAAGAGCAGTAAGGCAGCTGATGATCTGGCTTCAAAAGCTAGTCAATATGTCTATCAACAGAAGAGTGGACAAAGAAATTGTGGTATCGATACACAATGGAGTACCAATGTGCCTTAAGAAAGATACAGTTGAGTCATTTGTAGGAAAATGGATGCATCTTGTTATAGTTTGTGTCTGGATGTCCCCCCAAGGCTTCATGTGGTCATGAGCGGGTGGCAGTTGGGGGACTTTTCAAAGGCAGCTTAATCTCGAGTTTGTGATTGATTCATGTTCTAATACTGGGAATAAGGGTGTGAGTGCTATATCCACCCTGGGGTGTGCAGCCTGCATACAGTGTGGGGGACAGAGAGAGGTTTGCTCTCTCTTTCTCACTTGTTGCTTTTACTGTTTTCTGCCACTGCAAACAGTTGCGCCTCTGCCATGTGCCACCTTGCCTTGGTGCCAGCCAATTATGGACTGAAACCTCTACAAACTGTGAGCTAGATAAACCTTTCCTCCTTTAACACTGGGTGTCAGATATTTTTGTCCCAACAATGAGAAAATTAACTAAGGCACACCTTGAGACCATAACGTTAAGTGAAACAAATCAGACACACAAGTTAAATATCACATAGTTTCTCTTACATGACCCTAGAATATGTCGATTTTTGGGGGAAACATTTGGAAAAGATGTCTACAATTCTTAAGGTTTAATTGAGTTAAAATAGCATAAATTAGTCAAAACTTATTACATTAAAAAATATAGATGTTAGTATACTACTCAGAAAAGTTTTCTTAAAAAACCTATAAAGAATTGACTAAATGTATACCATAAATATTAAACACAAGTAAGTCACAAATATAAAGTTTTGTCAGTCTGAACATGTTCTCATTACATGGTGTGTGCATGCTAAGCTTTTTAGTTACTGGCATTTCAATTAATTCTGGTAACAGTCCTTTGAAGTAGGAACTACTACCTTCATTTTCAGATGAGAAAACTAAGTCTTACAGAGTCACTTCTAACCACACCGTTAAAAATATCATTTGAATCTCTCACCTGCCTGATTCCTGGACTCATGATTTTCACCATCACACCACTCCACAAGAACAAAATAAACATAGTAAATAGAAATCATAGAGACAAGGACTGGTCATAGAAAGGCACTCTTATTTACTTAAAGGAGTAGATGTGATAAAGTACAGTTGAATCCTCTCTCATAAGGAAATGAACATATTCTAAAGAAAATCCTGCATGTAGAATACCTCATTTGCTATACTAATTTAGCTTTCATGATTAGTGAGTGAAGATGAATCCTCTTGGAAAAGAAGTTAATGCTTGATGATACATTTGGACGCAACAGATTCTATAAACTGTAGTTTGTATAATTGATGGGTATTAAGAATCCATATTTCCCATATTTTCTTACTCTACTTATAATTTTAACAAGGTAAAGTTAAAAATGCTATGCCTTTCCCTCAAGTACATTGGTCTAAAGTACATACAAGTTTTTGAAGTGGCCTGTCTCCTTCTACTATCATGCTCTTATATGCAGTTACTGTAAGCATAAGTTATATTGCTTCTTGACTTTACACCAATGGCATTGAAATGAGTTCTCTGTCTCCATTTGGCACTCTTGGATCCTGGCCAAATCAGGGGCAAGCCTTTGCACCAAAGTCTGCTTCAAATCTCTCCTGTAAATCTATACCTCCCCTGCAAAGAATGCTAAAAAAGAAAAGTATGGGAGAAGGGAGGGGGAGTGTCCTTTCATCTATGGTAGCCCAAGAAAAAGAGTATCCAGAATACTAAAATTATTGAAAGGGCACCAACTTGTTGGGTTCCACAAACAGAATAACCCAAACAGAATGAAGGACCAAAATCATTATAGGCCCCTTCCAAAAATATAACCTGCATTGCCTTTGCCTCCTTGCCCCAGATTAGCCTTCTGCTTTGTGACTTAGTGATTATCAGACAGGAGGTTTCTCCCATGAGATGACTCATTAACAAGAGCCTGTCTTGCGGCTCTCAGCCTCTTTAGTATTGCAAACCAGGCTGCTTGTGGCTGCCGGGTCTGATGGTGACATAACCCACAGGGTGCACTTTGGGACCCAACCCTGCAGGAGGAGGAACGTCTGCTATCACACACATGCACAGTCACACACACACACACACACACACACACACACACACACACACTCAACAATCATACTGAGACTCCTTCTTAGGACTGGGCCCAAAGTTTCTCAAAGTGGGAAAACTGGTGAATCTATGGAGAGAGACTCCCCTCTAATTCAGAAAGGCAAGTCCTGTAGGCACAAGGCTTTAAGCTTTGCTGCAGAGTCGCCAAGGAAACCATTGCTATTTGTGACTGTTTGGAGCTCAAGAAATAATTCTTACCTGCTTCAGCAAGACTGACAGTGTCATGACAGCTCCAAGAGGCTGTCGTTTCCACGGGTAGATTCTGTAAATCGATTATTAATGAAGCACTGCCATATTTTAAGTGGCTCTGTTCTTTTGAGGGAGCGTGTTTATATTTAATTATCGAAATGCGAGCTGTGCAGTGGCACAGTAGCACAAAAGTCAGCTATTATTCCCCCAAAACGGCTCAAAAATCAATCTTCATTCCAAAACCCATAATAAAAAAATAAAAAATAGCAATTTATTGAGAGAAACTAAAGACATCCTGTGTCAGAAAAGCTATCATTAGTTGTGCTACAACTAATGTGTACATATTTTAAAAAAGAGATGTGCGTAATTATGCAAAAGAATTTTAAGTACTTAGTGAATGGAGAACCCACTGAATTGTCACTATCATTGGTAGTTTGACATTTGCCCTGTTTCTGCCTGTCACACCAACCATGGAAGCAGCTGTTATTAGGGATGAGTATAAATGGTAAAAAGAAAAAATAAAATCTACCCGGTTTCTATACTCTTACCCTTTTTAAAAGTGTGATAAAGTTTTGACTCCTTGTAGAGTTGAGGATTTTGCCTACCCACCTGTTCTTGAAAGTCAGTGGTGACAGCGGGGCCTCCAGCAGTGTGGGAGTGGCTGACAGAAGAACCTCATTGGGGCACAGTAGTGGCCCCAGAGTCCTTGAGTAAGAGGGACCGGCACAGCCACTTGAATGGAAGATGGCTGGGGACTGTGAAGTTGTATTTTACAAGGTAGGATCAAAATATATGGTGAACGTTTAAATGTTAAACACTATTGTATTAACAGACATGTTGCCATTCATTTCCATCAAAATACTCACTTTGAACACACTTAGGCCATCATTCTTGCCTCTTTTTTAGGCAGGGTCTCATTTTGTAGTTCAGGCTGCCCTTGAATTCACTACAAAGCCCAGGCCGGCCTCAAACTTCCAGTGATCCTCCTGCCTCGGTACCTGGAATGCTGGAATTAGAGGCCTGCACCAAACCCAGCTTCTTGCCATTTTTGTAAAGCAGTACTGGAAGTCCTTTTCCATGAGTAGTTTTATGAGGTGTGATCAAAAATACAGTGAATGCTGCTGGGGAGTGCCACTGAACAGAATGGCAGGCTTGTGAAAACATTGTGGTGTGTCTGCATCCACCTGTTTACCGGATCTGGCACTGGGCCACTTCTGGCGCTTCCCCAAAGTCAGGAGGACCATGAAAGGGAAACACTTGTAATTGATTCAGGACATGAAGGTAGCCACGGCAGTTTACCTACAGACACTCAGGAGAGAGGACCTCCAGAGTTGCTTCGGAAAGTGGCAAGGATGATGGAATAAGTGTGTTTGAAGCAAGAGGGAAAATTTTTGAAATGGATTAATGGCAATGTGTCTTTTAGTGTAACCATTTTTCTAAAAAATAAATTTAAACATTCACCATAGCTTTTGATCCTACCTCAGTATTCACTGTGTTAGAAGCAGCCACCTTGAAGACGTGTGCAGGGGTGCAGCAGATGCGGACTCTGCTTTCTTACCTTTTGTGGCACTGGGGGTTGAACCCAAGGTCTTTTCATTAAGCTAAGCCCCACCCCACCCCCTTTCTGAGAAAGTGCTTTATTAAACCCCTAAATCGCTCAGGCTGGGCCTACTCTTCCCTTACTCAGCCTTGCAAAGTGCTGGGAAGGCAGGCATGTGAACACACCTGTCTTGGTCTCTACTCTTTGGGCCCTTACAGTAGCTCAAAGAGGACACAAGTACTTTAACAGTTTAAATACAAAAGATGAAAGCTGGGGTAGAGGCTCCAAAGCTCAGTACTATCATCCTAAGGATGTTTTAACCTAAAGTTCTGAAACTGGAGATGTTCAATCCTTTTATTAATCAATGTTATTCGTAACCATAAACTGGACCTAGTTATCATAACTACATTAGTTTCCTATTGTTTAGTAACAATTCACATCAATTTATTAACTTACAGTTCTAGAGTCTAGAAATCTAAAATGGGGATAACTGGGCCAAAACCAAGGTGTCAGCAGGGCCACACTGCCACCCAAGGATCCAGGGAAAAATGGGTTTCCTGGGCTTCTCCACTTCTAGAAATCTCTATTCCTTAGTGCAAGCTCTTGTCACTGCCTTCAAAGCCAAGGGCACAGTATCAAATTGCTTTGTGTGTACTCCACTTTCATGGTCACATCTCATTCTCTGTCATACTCTCATTCTTATAAGGATCTTTGCTATTCCATTGGGCCTCCTCAGAATGCAAAATAATCCCCTTTTCCAAAACAGTTAACTAATTTAAGCTTCAAATTCTCCTTTCCCATACAAACTAATAAATACACGGATTCTGGAAATTAAGATGTGGGTATTTTTGAGAGGTTATTACTCTCCCTACTACAGTAATACTCAAAACTAAACCCTAGACTGACTGTTACAAGATCTGGTTTCAAAACCTTTGTCTATTACTTATTGTGGTATTTTTTGGGTGAGTGATTAAACACCCTGTGCTCGCTTTACTCAGCTAGCTATGTATTTATGATCGAAAGTGAGGCTATTTGTAGAAAGGCAGAATAGAAATTTTCGTCAGTACGTGACTGTTGGGAACTGCTCCTGATTAACTGATGCCATATCCCTGCAGTTACCATCTTACCGACTGCTTTCATGTGGACAACACAGAATTTCTCCCCTGAATCCATAATTCCATAATCCAATATTTCTCTTTCCTTCATTTCCTTAGAAATTTCCTTCTGTTGACTTGACATGCACAGCTATAAGCAATGTGCAGGCGTTTCTGCTGTTCTTTACTTAGATTGTTGCATTCCGTTCTGGCCATCAGGATCCAGAGCAGCAAGCTTGTTAAGTGATTAAACTCATTTTCTTCATTTACCATGGCGCCAGATTTCTAACTTCTTTATAAAACTAGCTCAGTCATGTGGCAGGTTTGACTGGAGAAGCCAGATGCAGAGCTTTTTCTCCACCATAAATTAATCTGTCTTACTCAAAGTATGAACTGTAACGTTGGCAGAAAATATTTTTTTTCACAACTTGCCCAATTATTGTGCCTTGTAAAATATAAGAATGAGGGGGAAAGCTCAGTGTTTCTCATTCTTCATATGTAGGCAGATAAATAAGCTTTACTTGAAAATTTCTGTAGCGCTATCCATTTTTTCTATATTTATTAATCACCAGAATATCAGGCCGGATTTTCAAAGGGTACAATATATGAGATTCTTTCTTTTTTTTTCCAGTTTTTCTATGGGTGCCCTCATATTCAGGTACTCATTTTTCTTTTCTTTTTTTTTTTTTTTTTGCGGCACCTGGGATCAAACTCAAAACTTCACACCTGCCAGGGCAGGCGCTTAAGCCGCTGAGCCAAACTCCCCAACCCTAGTTTTTTGAGGCAGCGTCGCACGATGTAGCTCAGGCCGGCCTTGCGCTCGCGTTGTAGCCCAAGCCGGCCTCGAACTCACAACGCTCCTACTACCTCAGCCTCCCGAGTGAGTGCTGGGATTAAAGGCATGCGCCGCCACGCCTGGCTCAGGTACTCATTTTTCTAATATTTATATCTAATTTTGTTTGTAATTGTTGAATTTAAGATAGTAAGACAAAATTGGCACTAAATGTTTTGTGTTTAAAGGAAAGTGGGCAATTCATAAATAGGATAACTTGATATTTATAAAGTGCCAGCTCTCCATATTAACATTAAAATTTCAATTATTGTTGGACTATTCTTTAAATTTCAGAATGTGGCAAAAGGAGGTTATGAATTTTTAGACTTAAAATTCAAGAATAAAAAAAAATTTTGCAAAACTAATTATTTAGATACATGTTTTTCTGTATTGACTCAAATTAAACATAATGTTCAAATATCAAATGATAAACCAATTATATTTATGGTACTGACTTCTGCATATACTGGGCACTCAATTATATACTGAATGAATGAAGTTGAATGAACATTTGGAAGATTCTTTGAAAGGAAAACAGAGAAATTGGCTAAATACTAAGGCAGTGGTTTTACAATATTCATGTAAAGGAAAATAAGAAACTATGTAGAGAAAATGGTATGAAAATCTTCCTACGTGTTCTGGTAAGTATAGCTATATAACAAAATGCCCTGAAACATGGTGATAAAAATAACATAATCATTTCTTTCGCTCACAAATCTCCAGTCTGGGTGAGGAGCACTTCTGCCTGCTCCACATGGTTAAAGAAGGTGGCCATGCTGGGAACTGCAGAAGCTATGTCCTAGTGGGCTTCCTCCCCAGGCTGGCAAGTCCGTGCTTGCTCCTGGCTCCCATGTGGACCTCCCCAGGGGACATCTCATAGAATCTTTGGTCTTCCTCACAACATGGTGGCTAACTTTTGAGAGACACAGCATAGAAGTTGTGTATTTCTCAAAGCTCCAGCCCAGAAAGTCACATAGTGTCAATCCTTCTGTATTCTACAGGTTAAAGAATCACAGAGCTCAGGTTCAAGGGGAAGGAACACAGATTCCACCTCGAAAAGGAACAATGCCCTGGAATCTGTGGGCATGTTTCGAATTACCAGACCATTGAATGAGAAAGAAACCCAGGCCCCTTTCTTCAGTCTTAAGGCCTTAAGAGGGGCTGATAAATATTTCCTGCTTTTGTGATTCTGACAATTCAACCGAGGGGCACTCTACCGCTGTGCATCACTCCAGAATTTTTTTATTTTTTAGATTTTGAGACAAGAGCTTGCTAAGTTGCTCAGGTTGGCCTTGAACTTGCAACACTCTTGCCTCAGCTTCCTGAGTAACTATTACAGGTGTGCATCCCCACGGCAGCCTTGGAGAACTTTCTCTGGAAAAGCCAGATTGTAAATCATTTAGGCTTGGTGGGTGAAAGGACAGTCTCTGTTGCAACTATAGATGGTTCCTGACTTCTCACACTTTAAATGTACAGTGGTACAAAGGTGAGAAGCACTGAGTAGAAATTGTAGTTTGAATATGAATCTTTCCCCTGGCCAGTGATGTGCACTATCAGCTCTGTCATGATGCTAGCTGCAGCAGCGCCTGCATCTCCTTGTCAGGAGAGTAAACCACTGACACTCTACAGTTGCTAAGCTCTGATGTTCAGTGCATTAGGTGTATTAAATGCATTTTCAAACTATGATGGGCTTACTGGGACTTGACCCCATCACAAATCAAAGAACATCTGTACTCAGCTCTGCAGCTGTGTGGGCAAACAACTACAGACTTCATGTAAACAAATGGACAGGTCTGTGTTCCAATAATATTTTGTTTATCAAAGCATGTGTCAGGCCAGATTTTACCCACTGAATACAGTGTACCTTTGCCAGGCAACTAGGGCTTACATGTCTAGCTTCTCTAATCTCCCCTCTCACCTGCTTACTAAGACAACCACGCAGTTTTTCTCAGCTCCTTTTGCCTTGGGGCTTTGCACATCCTGTTCCTGATAACATTGGCCTTAGCCTAAATGTTACTTCCTCAGCGATTTCTTCACGAATGTGCTTTAGCAATCTCCCCTTACTATTCTCCACGACAATGTTCTATTTCCTTAGTAGCCAGGTAAAGTTTTGGAAGAAGAGATTTTCCTGGGGTTATTGGGAAGAGGAACTTGGCCTGACTGAGGAAACAGAGACAAGTCAACATGGTTGGTGTAAGACGAGGAAGGGAAGGATGCTAACGGGTGAGGACAGAAAGGCAGGGGTTGCTGGGTCCTATGGGCCAAAATGAGAAAATGAAATTTTATTCTGTGTCTGCATCCATCATTCAGCAACAAAACTCAGTGTGTGTATTGTGTTGGGCCCTGAGTAATGTCCTAAGGTAAAGCAATGACGCAAGTGTTTCCCTTAGACTACGTGCTCTCCAAGGGCAGAAGGTCATTCTGCTTTCTCATCACAGTATTCCCAGGTCCTTGCTCTTTGGAGGTGCTTTAAATATTTGTTGAACAAAGGAATGAATGAATGTGAGTATTATAGTCTACATGATATCTATTTTAGAAGTAGTTTCTGAGATGTCTGTTCCTGTGAAAGTATTAATAACGATGTCTCCAGGAGCAAGAAGATGTGCAAGAGAAGGAAGCCAAGCAAGAGCACAATATGGAGTTTTAGAAAGCTTAACTTTGGTTCAATTTCCACCTGAAGTCAATGAGATCGTACCTTCTAGTTCTTTCTGTGCAGGACCAGAGAACTAGGTCTGTCCCTAGCGAACTTAAATTTTCAGTAATCTGGTTCCCTGCCTCACCAGATGTAAGGGTAGTCCTCCTCTGACAGAGAGACAGGATGCTGGCAGCAAAGGGGTAATGTGCATATCAAATGGTGAGAACCCTAAGACATATGGGCAAAGCCTTCCAACATCTGCTACAGTAGCATAAGGTTTTCCATGTGATGCTAAGTATGTTAATGTAAGAAGCACATCAAGAAAATTCCCTGTGTTCCCAACCTGTGGGTAGGTAGAATTGTTGCAAAGGTTCTCTAGCAACAAGGTTTATATTTCATGAACATTCCCACATCTCATCAATTCGTTTTTAAATTTTCTGTAGGTGCTAGCGTGACTGATAAATGCAAATTTATTTATTAATTCAACAACAATTTTTAAAAATTATTTTAGTAACTAGGGATATGAAAGGCACACCTATCATCATTTGGAAGCCTGACCTTTTTGGCATTATAAAGGTATTTTCAAGTTCAAAACTATGGGAGCACTAATGTAAATCTTCATCAACTTTT
The DNA here is from genome assembly GCA_004363535.1 of Dasyprocta punctata. Lineage (NCBI taxonomy): Eukaryota > Metazoa > Chordata > Mammalia > Rodentia > Dasyproctidae > Dasyprocta > Dasyprocta punctata. The sequence continues at coordinate 138,832 of RJWM01001008.1, forward strand.
ATCACTGAAACATAACCATTTTTTCAGAATGAGATGGAAAAATGATATAAGGGAAGCAATGTAATATCCTTTAGAGTAAATAGTTATTTAAGTTGGACGAAGCACAGTGGGAAATTTTCCTGGGTCTTGAGACAAGAGCCCTGGTTCTGAACAAGTCACACCCCCAATTTCTATGTATTTCTTGAGTAACATATTATTTTCCTGCTTTGCACCATGGATACCAGGGAAAAAGCAGCTGTAAGACATTTTAGTGAACATAATACACTGTCACTATAAAAAGTGTTTGCTGTTATAAAACATTGTTTCTCACTTCATTTCACATAATCATAACCCATTAGGCATCTCTGTTTTTGACCTTCAATAAATATCTGGGGACACAAAGAAAGCTACACATGATATAATGGATTTCTCCACTTTCAATTTGTTGGAGAAAAAAACTTCCCTTAGGTTTTTTGATTCTCATTTCCATTTCTTTCTTTCTAGGGTGGTTACCCTTTTCAAGTACACACTGTTTTTGTATCTGTATCCTAATTCTTTCAGGTTCAATGTAAATGATTACACAAGTGTGGTATTTAACACATGATTTCTTAGCTACTGGCCAAGCCGCCAGTGTCTCATGGGCCCTTACTTTTTCTTTGTCTGTGACATTAGGGAGATCTTTCCATGTATATTCCCAGTCCTTTCTAAAATAAGAGACAACTCACTCTGGTTGCAAAACTTGGGGTCTTTTCCTTTTGAACTTATTTTTGTTGTTGTTGTTGTTGTTATTGTTACAAATAAAACTATTTGTGTTTTCCTTAGTATGATAGCTGTTATATTTTATTAACTTTATTTTTGGTGTGGGGTTCTAACCCAAAGTCTTTTGCATGCTATGCATGGGTTCTGCCATTGAGCTACACCCCCAGTTTTCACCCAGGGATGATTTCGCTTTGCAGATGTTTGGAAATATCTCCGTTATCATAGTTGGGAGGTTGGGGAAAATACTGGCATCTGGGAGTAAAGGCCATGGATGCTGCTAAATAACCCAGGATGCGCAGAACAGCCCCCTATAACACAGTTATCCAGCCCCTAATGTCAGTAGTGCCAAGATTGAAAAACCCTGATCTAGATTAAGATCTGGCCTCCATATCTTTGAACATATGAATACTGCCATAGTTTATGAGTGTAGAAGCTCAGCAATTTAAATCAGCTTTAGGTTTCCACATAGTGAAAAACAAATAAGGTCAAAGCCAGCCAGAAGACTCCCTTAGCCTTCTACCATGTCGGGGAGAGATACCTATCTTCAAGCTTCTGTGAAAAAGCTTAAGTACTAGGGGTCTGTATGCTTAACACCCTGTGTCACTAGGTAGGGTCACAGTAAGGTAACAGAGCCTCTCATCACTTCTTCTAGTAGATGATTAATTACAAAGAAAGGTCCCTGCATGAACTCAAGATTTCAGCTGTCTCCCAGAAAAAGTTGCCTGTGTTCAACAAACATGTCTTCTTATTCAAGCCACCAGAAACTATGCTTAACCCACAGATACTCTTTCAGAGTGAGCCTTCCCAGGCAGATAAAAGCCATGAAATTTCATAAGGACTACAGAATGCTGAACATTTAGATGGCAAATGCACAAATACTGCCATCAATATCCTCAGACTTAGAGCTGGTATTAACACCAGCCATACATACTATGACTTTATTTCCCAAACTACATAGATAGTGCTTAAATGTATGGATTTATTATCGCATTTGGCATATTTTATTTATAGCATAAGAAAGGTGAAACATTCTGCAGCATTGCATGTTAAGATTAGGATTTATTGTCCAGGAATCCTTGAACAATTTTATCAAAAGCCCATTTCTAGGTGGTGTTTTTCTGCAATAAATCATACAGCAGGAATCTATCAGTGGACACCAGGAAGAGATAAATGAGTATAGAGGAAAGAGGGTCATCACAGATTTTTTTTTCTGTATCATGACCTGTCATTGGCAGAAATCCATTTATTATGGTTCACAGATGATTTTTTTTACCTACTTGCTGTGTTTTCTGTTTGGGGTGTTAGCTAAGATAAAATGAAAACCGGGTGAAATGTAAACAATCAAAATCCATGAAGCCGGACATAACTTAAAGATCATGAAACACAAAGCGTATCAATTTTTTTCTCTTTCCATATAGCTGCAACTTTTTTTGAGATGTCTTCTCTGATCGTACATATTTTAATTGCTAAAGTAACCACTCCATTTAGGTAGATAACGATACAAATAATGGGAAACCAGATTCTAGAGTGGGCAAGAACTTTTCATCTTTTAGCAGGAAGGCAGGCAGAGTTGCTCAGGGAGTTCAATGTCGTTTTTTACGTCTTCAAACTCATTTCATCTGTAATCAGGACCCTATCATTTGGAAGAAGGTCAGGTACATGAAAAAAAAAATGCTAAATGTTGAGCTAAAATACAGTATAAGAATAATCTTTATGAAGTTTTTACTATAACTAAAACTGAATTTACACTTTGCTTAGAGAACTCAATTACATACGGTGCTTCTGGTTTCTTCTTTATTACAAAAATTTTTCCACTGCCCTTCCTTCCACAAGTTGTCTAGACAAAGAACAATTTGAAAAAATCCATCTCTGGCTTCTTAAAATGGCCCACTAGCAAGCATATACATTGAATAAGTGCAGTTTTCTCATAATGCTCCCTGGTACTCTAGAAAGTCACTTTTCCTCCACAATCCTCAATGAGCATTTGCTTTAAACATAGCAGAAGAAATACAGGACAATTGCTTTCCACTGTATCATTCAGCCAGGTCCCAGGCCTCTATTTCAAGGGATCTGGAGCAACTGAGTTTCCCATCTTGCCTGCTTCCTTCCTGGGGAGATAAGCAGGGCCCCCTGCTTGGAGGATAGGAAACTAACACACCAATCCCAACTGAATCCACAAAAAGGAGCAACCAGCAAAATAATGTGATTACTTCTTTCCTACTTTATCAAATACAATCTGCCTTTCTGTAATAGTTGATTGGGGGAAACCATCTAGCTTTTTGTCACTGTTACAGGTAAAGGACCAGAGACTACATCAAGCAAGCAAGTTACTTGCTTGAGGAACCAAAATTTAAGGGGATGGAACAGTCCCCAAAAGCTCAGAAATCCAAATAATAAGGTGACTTTAAAAAATTAAAATTACTGCAGAATAAAATATCAGAAATTTAAGTAAAGACAAGATCAGTATTATTGATTTTTCTTTTCCCTTGCATTGCACAGCTCAAATCCACTGAAGTGAGTAGAAGAGGAAGTTTTTTAAAAAGTCAGTTGTCTTCCTCATGGTTTCACTTGGGCAAGCTGGACGTCTTCTAAAGCAGGAATTTAACATAAGCTGTTAGTGCTAAGACGGTTGTGTTCAGGAACAACACCTGAGAACATGGGCTGGGAGCTGATTCGCAGCTTGCTAGCTATGCTATTTTGGACAAGCCACTTGGCTTCTGTCAGGTTAGTTTCTTAATCCTTAAAAAGACATTGGGCAAAAATAAAGATTTGATATATCTCTGGGACCTGCTGTATCAATGAAGATATTTATATTAAAATGAATGACTTGATCATTGAATTGAGTTTATTCAAGATTAATCTCAGTTATTATTTTGCTTATCCTTCTAATAATATTTCATTAGATCAACCTTTAATTCCTTAATCTGGCATCTCAGAAACTTTGAAATTAAGGGCTAGTAGTTAATTGCTTTCCACTCTGACTAAGGTTGTATCTTTTTTCAGGACCCACAAAGGACCTTAAAGTCAATCATTCTTGCCCTTTAATAAATATAGTGCTTGTTTTAATTCTTAAAATGTGTGATTTTATATCATTTCTTCAATTCCAGCTAAATAGTGCATTCTTGTGGATGTTCATATAGAACAAAAACTGGGAAGTAGAATCAGAGAGATCATCATTGCTATTTGAAAAGAAAATTTATGAAGAAAATAGTTTTGCATCACATAATCAACTCAGATTTCTTTAATTAGCCATGTTAATCTGATTTTACTCTGATATTAGTAACCTAAAATTTCATTTAACTTTTTGGTCCAGTAATTATTCTGTCTCTTCCTTTGGCATTCTTTTATAGAATCTTGGGCCCTTATTATTATTATTATTTTTAATATCAGGCCATGGCTTGAAAGAAGGCATGAAATCAGTCTTTTTTCATCAATGAGATTTTTTAAAAAAGGAGTACAGAATTAAGAATGATAAACAATAGAAAGCAGGACTATTTCACCATCTTTTATTAGAGCTAAGTAGACTTGAAATATTGGGCCAAATAATCACATTTAAGGCATCTGTTGTACTAATTTTATGGAGGAAAGTCTAATTGTGTATGTGGGGTGTGAGTAAAGCAACACATGTGGTGTGTAGAAATGGGAAGGTACTTTTCTCTGGCTTCTCCTCTGCTTCTCCCCATTCCCATGGGAGTATCCAAAAACATTTACTGGTTCAGTCTGAACACCAAGTTAGGGATACCCAGGAACTAATAACCCACGTGGCATTAGATTGTAAGACCGACGGTAAAAATGCAAACACTTTACAATTTAAAATAGCTTAGTTCAATTGTTATAAAAAGAATGACAGATAGAAACAGAGGATAAGACTGACTGGACTCTTAACCCATTGCAGGGTGTAAATTAAAGGCTGTCTTTGGGCATTTTAACTTAGTCCAGACACTTTACACAATTATTGTCTCAACAGGGTAGAAGAATAAAAGGAGCTTGCTTCCTTTGCCACATAATTTTTTCTCACCGTGTCTGACATATGGGGTGGGGGGACAGAGAGAGAAAGATGCATTTTACTCTATGAGTTTGAATAACCTAAAAAAAATAAGTTTCATGATTATTTAAAATATCCCTTATGTCAATTTCTCAGTTGCCAATACAGCATTATGTACCTAGAAGTAAGAAAAAAAAAATCCCTCTGTTTTCAGAGAAATGAAGTCTTATCTGGGAAGACAACAGTAACAGAAGGAATGCTCTTTGGAAATGATGGTTTGATCATTCTGACCTATGAGTTGTTTCTTAAGATAAACAGCATTGCAAGTCAAAGAGATATTGATGCATCTTGCACTATTTTCAGCTTCTCTTGCTGCCTTCCTGGGCTGATGTTTAAAGGATTAGAATGAAGCGTACCTTCCGTGTGTTTTTGAAACTTCCCACTGATCAGCCTCCGAGATAAATGCACTGGTGTATCATGTTTCTAACACTTAAGGATCTAATTGGGATATTGTTCTGTACATGCTGTTAGACACTGTAGTGACAAGAAGAGTCCTAGCCCACCTTGGCTAGGAGCCAATACATACCTTCCCTGAACAAAGTGCAGGTAATTAAAGTGTGACTACTGAGAGAGCACCGAGGAGCGTGCACAAAAATAGCCATCAATAAAGTGCTGGGGAGCGTGCTCCTTGGGCATGTCAGGAGCGCGTTGCTACATTCCCTTTCATTTTCAAACACAGATCACAGAGGTAGTTTCTCCCCTCCCCCATGTATGGGCTATTTTGTGAGAAGTTCTACATTTAAAAAATACAGATGAAGCAAAAATTCTCCTCCATCATCTATACAAAATTACCCAAAGAACACCACTGGGAGATCAAACATATATGATTTCATAAAATTTAAAAGACACTTCATTTCAGTTACGAAGGGAGAAGAGAACTAAGAACTAAATAAAATGCAGGGGTATTTTTACATCAGTCAGAATTCCTATTAAGTCAGCCCATTTAAATGTGCACAGGCCTTTCACGCAGAGCCACTCAAATGCCCTTGCATAGCAGGTTCTGCAAGTAAATCAGAAAGGCACTGGGATTGTATAAAACTGCAACATGACCCTGGGTAAGCTCAGTTACCATTCTAGCATACCCATTTGAAAAATAGTTTTTCCATTCTTTAAAAAAAAGCACACACACACAATTTTGTGCAAATCATCAAGCATCAGAAACCTCTGAGTAGCTGGTTCCTACAGTGACCACTAAAGGATTTACACCGGAACTTCCCAACTCCACTAAAGGGAACAATGCATATAAATCCCTTGCACAGTGATGGGGAAATGGGATCCTTAGAAAGCTCCTTCCCTATTCAATGAAACCTGCCAATTTTTTACTCTTAAAATATGATTCTTTCTACAGGGCAACTTCAAAATGGTTTCTCTGTATTTCTTTAGATCATGTATAAATCAAGTGCTGTTCAGCAGGTACCACATATAAATCACCCATATTTTATTCTCTCTCTTTTTATAGATGCATTTGCAAGATCAATTTCTGATTTTTCAAAACTCTTTTGACCAGTTTAAACTAGAGATGGATTTTGTTTGTTTGTTTGTTTGGTTTTGTTTGTTTGTTTGGTTTTTTGTTTTGTTTTGTTTTGTTTTGTTTTGGCTTGCCTTTCCCTAAGTGACCCTCAGGAAACACAGTGATAGTTCAGTGCACAATCGTCCGGCAAGGTCAAATGGAGAGTTACAACAGACAAGCGTCTGTTTATTTATATACACTGCCCTGCTCTGCTGAGTTAGTCTCAATGCATTCAAGTTTTTAAATCATAGAACTTATTTTCTAATCAGTTTCCTCAAGACAACTGAAGGATTCAAGCCGATAGACACTCTGATGGCGGCAGTGGCAGTGGTGGTGTTTTAATTAAATCTCTTTATGGGGTCACTTAATGATATTGTTACGATGCTTGATGCAGCCCCCAGGTTAAGGACTGTCTGCCAAGCAGAAAGAATGAGCTGCTCTCCTCTGCCACAGCCTCTGCTGATTTACAACCACTTTGTGTTTGATGTTGGACAGGATAATTTCATCAGTCTCCAACCCTTGTGATCACATCCCAAAATGACTCGTCAGGTGAAGCCCTGGTGGAAGATTGCTTGTCACCTGTAGGATGTAGCTGTCTGCTCTGAGTACTCTTTCCTCATAAATGTAATCATCTGTTAGTTATTCATTGAACTATACTTCATGGGCTCGATGGAGTGGTGAGGCCAGGGAACCAACTCCTCACGGGGAAAACACTTGGAAACCACTCAAGTGCCCAGTGGTCCCCCCGCCCACCTCTTTCCAATGTTGGAGGAAGGAATATGAATCTAGGTTCATTTCTAAAGGTTACTATGGAAAACATCTATTGAAGGACGTTTAAGATTTTTAAAATAATTTTTAAAATTTTTACAAAAGAAGGAAAATGGACTCAAAGCCAGTAATTTGCCAATGGTTAAATTACTTGTCAGGTTCACCTTTTTCTTTCATGAGGACTATTGTTATTTTATAGAAATGCAGTGAGTATTTGTAGGGTTTCTGTGTGCCAGGCTGGGCTCTAGGAATTCTCCCAAATTTATGAAGAAGCATCTACTCCAGGGCTGGCTGATGGTGAAAAGATTCATCTGGGAATGCGACCAGCTCTTCTTTTTAACTATCAGTAGTTCTTGTGGTAAGATGCAGGGTTCCTTAGGGTTCCTATAAAGATAGTTGGGTATGGCCAAGGGTATCTTTGAAGCAACAAAAATATTGCAGAAGAAGCGGGTGAAAACAGTGAGTTCCTTTGAACATTGAAACTATTTGAATTGTAACACACTGACATTTTTATTTTAAGGTACTTCTAATTTTTATATTCTGCATTTTTAAATTATATAGACTAAATCATGATATAAGCCTCTTCGAATCAAGAGAAAATAATACCAAATTGATATAAATTCCTGTTCATCACTTTGTGTTTCAAGTTCAGGCACTCTTTTGCCCTTACTGACTACTATAAAGCAAGAATAGTGAATTTTCATCAATTAAATCTATGCAATTTTCAAAGATTAACCTATATTTTAAGGTTGTACATTACTCTTGTCTTGGTTTTATGAAATGATGATATAACAGATAGTAAATATAATTTGTTTAATGTATTCACCTGGCACAAGAACTTGTACCTGTATGTATGTCCATGTGCTCCAAATCTGAGAATACCCACATAGCCATGGGAAAAGGTCACTCCATACTTGAGTGCAAGGCAATGTATACAGTATAGCTCACTTTCAAATGATAATATTAGACCAAATACAAATGCAGCCAACTCCTTTCCCTACTGTCTTAATTACTCTCTTGTCACTGAGACATAATTTCCAACACCCACAACTCTAAGGAGGAAATATTTATTTTGACTTACAGTTTGTAGAGGCTCAGTCCATAGTCAGCTGACTCCAAGGTAAGGCAGCAGGCTAGGGGGGGCAGCAGAGGAGAAACAGCTCATGGCATGGCAGTAGGAAACAAAAAGATCAAGGGAAGAGAGAAGGAGATCTATCTTTCAAGGCCACACCCCCAGTGACCCACCTCCTCCAACCAGGCTTCACCTTCCAACATCACATTTAGCTATAAACTCATTGGTTGGACTAAACACTTATGAGTATCACACTTCCATGACCTAGTCATTACCCAAAAGCCCCACATATAAGCCCATGAGGCTTTTGGGAGGGCATCTAAATATAAACTATAACACCTACTACATAAAGGGCTGCTATAGAATGAATGTTACAGTCATTCTATCTGTAATAGACTTCATATGTACCAGACAAAGTGAAACAGCCACCTGGGAGAACGATGCATGTACAGCTATGACCCATGAGGTAAGCCTGCAGCTCCAGTGGGTAAGGAAGGCAGAACATGAAGCCAAAGAGCATTATTCGTGAGCCTTCAGATTTTGTTGTTGTTTGTTTTTATCTGGAGATCTATCTGAGACTCGTCATTCTTTCCTCCTTTCCTATTTTTCCCTGTGGAATATTTCCTATCTATAACTATCCCTACACAGCATTTCGGAAGCAACAAGATATTAGATTTCAGGTTTATAGCTGAGGGGTATTTGTCTCAGGATAAATCACACTGCTAATTTCACCCAAATTTGACTTATTTATTTATTTAGAAAAGATTTTGGACCTCAGACTTCTGATATGAGGCTGGAATGAGTGGAATGAATGCATTCTTCCATGTGGGAGGAATATGAATTTTGGGTGATCAGGAAAGGAATCCTATAGACCAAATGCTTCATATGTTGAAATCCTAAACTGCAATATATTAGGATGTGGAAACTTTGGGAAATGGTTTGGTCGTGAGTGAAGAGTCCTCACTAATGGGATTAGTGCCCTTACAAGAGATCCCAGGCAGCTGCCTTGTTCCTTTTGTGATTGAGAACTCAACAAGAAGACCCTTTCTATGAACTGAAATCTGGTGGTCCCAGACACCAAAGTTGCCTTAATGTTGGACATCACAGCCTGTAGAACTGTGAGAAATAATTTTTTGGGTTTTTTGTATGCCAGCTAGTGTTTGGTATTCTTCAATAGAAAGCTGAATATATTAAAACAAGAGAATTAATGATAGAAATTTCCTACAGTTTTTGTTTTGCTTTTTAAAGAATTTTTTAAATTGCACAGATAAAGACATGTTAGTGATATTGGTTATAAGGCATTTAAAATGTGCTGGTTGCCCTTTCTAAGCATCCTTATATATTATACCATTTAATCTTCCTATCATTCTCATAAGATAATTCTCATATCTTCATTTTACACGAAAAAAAAGGACTCACATAGTAATTTGCCAAGTGTCAAATAGTTTATCAATTTAACCTGTTTTTTTAACCTTTATCCCTAACCAATTAATATTCCAGAATAAATCAATATTTCAATTAGGTGACACAATTTTCATTCTTACACATTTAAACTTAATCTGGAATGAAATAATTTGTGTATCTAGGCATCATGTTTAATCAAATTCCCAATTAGTGACTTAGTTAATTTATAAATGCTTACTATGTGCCAGGCACTGGGGATATGGTGTTAAGTACTGCCGCTGTCCTTGTGGGACTCATTTGAGTGGGCAAGCTATACTATTGATTACTCAGCCACTATATAAGTGCCTCCTAGGAGGATCTCTGGAGAAGTCAAGGAGCACAGAGCATGCTTTGTCAGAGTGACTGGAGAAAATTCCAGGGAAAGGGCCATGTGAGCTAAGCCACAGAGGCTATCTGTGCCCGCCATTGGTGTGCACTACATCCTTTCACCCCGCTGTTTCAAATCACCACACAGTTTCTCTTAATCATATCCTAGAAAGGCTTGGTATGAAGACTGCTGGGATCTCAGCAATGGGATTGCTTTAGCATACTGACTGGGAAGAGAGGAAAGCATATCTGAGATGGACAGTGAGTTGAGGGCTATCTTGTTGGGATAGGTGGACATGAACTTAAGCTTTCCCTCCAGTCTGCACATCTCAGAGTGCTTCACACAAATCAGAAGATTTTGGAGTGGTGGCTATGCTTGCAGTTAGGATTCTTTGTGGGTTCAAAGAAAGATATTAAGCTGAGTCCCAATCCAGTCGATTCAGGATTCTGTGGAGCATTCCTGGCCCAGACACAGTCCCAGAAGCAGGTCTATGATACACTCAAGATGCAGTAAGAATTTTATTGACTGTTTTGGCAGGGAACAGGTCATGGTATGGGAAAGGTTAAATCTACTGTTAGAAGACATAAATGTGGAAGCTGCCAGAGGTATTATCTCTTCTTATTCTAAAAAAAAAAAACTTTGTAGATGAGTGTTGGTTGATCCTCCTGCTCTGATAAACTAGCCCAGATATTTATCTCATCCATTGTTTTGTATTACTAATTGAATTCCTGTATCATGGATTTGCTCTCCAGATTAGCATGTATAGTAGTCCCCAGCCCATGTCTCAGTACCCTCAGTGGATACCCCGAAATGCAGATATATCAAATTCTATACAACTTATGCTTTTCCTATATGTACATAATTATTATAAAGTTTAACTTATAAATTAGTCATGTTATGGTTTGTGTCTAGATGTTCTCCCAAAGCCTCATGGACTTTTAGATGGGGCTTCTTCAGAGGTAGATGAATCTAAAGCGTGTGATGCTGGGATTAAGGGTATATGATTAGTAAATCAGTCCTCTGATTGGTTTGGCATAGTTCTGGCTAGGGTTAAGGGTGTAAGTACTATACTCACCCTAGGGCGGGTAGCCTGCTTACACTATAAGGGACAGGAAGAGTCTTGCCTTCCCCTGATTGCTTTTCCTGTCTTCACCAACATGAACAGTTGTTCCTCTGCCAAGCCACCCTGCCTTGGAGTCAGCCAGTTATGGACTGAAACTTCTACAAACTGTGAGCTAAATAAACCTTTCCTCCTTTATTTTGAGTGTTGTATATTTTATCTCAGCAATGAGAAAACTAACTAAGACAGCATGAAAAGGATTAACAACAATCATTAATAATAAAATAGGATAATTATAACAATCCACTGTAACTAAAGTTATGGAATGCGATCTCTGTCCACTAAATGATTACTAAATGACGAGTGGCATCACATGCAGTGTAAGTGCCTGGACCGAAGAATGAGTCACATCCTGGGCAAGGCAGAGTGAGATTCATCACACTCTGCAGAACAGCACTCAATTTAAACTCATCAAGTGCTTATTTCTGAAAGTTTGCATTTAATCTTTTTAGACTATGTCTGCCTGCACATAATCGAAACCACAGAAATCAACACTGCAGGTAAAGGAAGATGATTATCCACGTCTTCTCCCTGTGCTGCAGGGCCTCTGCTGGCATTTTGCTTAAACTCTTATCTGTGAAGCATGAGCAGTGGCTGCTCCTCAGCAGTGAGGAGGCGTTTTGATATTTTGTGTAGAGGAAGATCTTTTTACATAAAACAATATAAGAAATCAAATATTTGTAATAACTATAAGTAAACTACCATATGTATTACATATAATATATATGCATATGTAATACATATAAAATACATAAATACATACATAGTGTGTGTGTGTGTCTGTGGAGAAGCAGAAGTTTATTTTAAAGAATTTACTCATTAGCCCACAGGATTGTGGAAACAGTCAAATCTGAAACACAGAGGACTTTTAGAAACTCTGGCAGGACCTGAGGTTGTAGTCTTGAGCTTGAAGACCAAAAATCAGTAAGGATTTCTATGTTGCACCCTAGAGACAGAATTTCTTACCCTTTGGGGGAGTTCAGTCCTCGTTCTTAACAATTTTTACTGATTGGATGAGGCTGACCTAAATCATAGGGGAGAAGATCTGCTTTACTTAGTCTACTGATTTAAATTTTATCTAAAAAGAATGCCTTCACTATAACATCTAAATGGCGTTTGATAAATAACTGGTTTCCACTGCCGTGCCAAATTAGCATATATAAAATTAACAATTACAGCACCTAAAAAAGCAAGCTCAGAATTCAGCTTGACTTGGTTTCCATTTTTTTAGACATTTCATTGCAAGTGAACTGTATGAACTATAGTCCTATTCTAGTTTAATAATTGTTCTATCATATTGTCATATACCTATAGCATCAGAATCCAGAATAATATAAAGTAAGACCTTCAGAATGGAAGATGATATCCAATAACAAAATTAAAGAGATCATACTTAAAATATGACCATTACAATGAGGCAGGACATTGTATGTCTTCCCATTTGGATTTGGTTGTTCATTTAGTGGTAGTAATTAAGACATTGAAATGGAAGTTGGGGAAGAATTGTTTATCCGAGCAGGAGTAGCCTGTTATTTATGCATTATCTCAAATAGTTATGAAAAGATCTTTCCCCCAAGCAGAAAATTCAAAAAGAATAGCAAAGCAATGGCATATAGACATAGTAGGTTCTCAATATTTGATTGGAAAAAATGAATGAAACTAAGGATCCACATTCTTTTAAATACAAAGAATAGAGGTCAGAAAACTGATATTCTCCTTTTCTTTAATATACAAACTGAACAAATAGAAATTTCTATGTTACATAAGCTTCATGAGTGTGAGAATAGTTTATATTTCTACCAACTAGGGCCACGCTGCTATCCAGATTATGGTTTCCTGGCAGAGGTAGTCAACATCTATATAGAACCAGTAGTGTTGAAAAGGAATTGACCCATGTTGAAGAACAACAAAAACAAAAATAGATCGGTAGGCTATGAAGCTGCCTGAAAAAGGGTACAATAAGAGTACTGAGTGAATAATACCACATGTGTAGAGATGAGGGTAAGAGCAGAGAGAGAAAAGAGGAGAAACAATGGAAGAAGTAAGAAAAAATCTCTTATTTCATCAAATGGGCTAGCAAGCATGAAGATAAAGGCAAGAATAGCCATGGTATTCCTTTTCAAAAGATCAACTTAATAATAAAAAATTGATAGAGGTGCAGGGGCATGTTTTTATTTTCAAAACAAATGTGTCTATATCATCATAGACTATAAAATTCTCGTGAATTTTTATGAGCAAAATACCAGTTTTCTAGAAAATTGTGGCTATACCGAGCATTATTAGTTGAATGCTTTGTATGGTGGTACCACACCCAAGCTTTATGAGGCATCTATGAGGCTGGAAGGATTTTTGTCATTTTGAGGAGGAGGAAACTGAGGCACAAAACGGTTAGTTTCCTTGCCCGTGCTTAGCTAGCTGCTAAGGGGAGGTCCGACAACAGACTGTAATCCAAAGTTCCAGCTCTTCAGGACCAGAGTCTCAGTTTTCATTCCTGGACTCCTTTGGCTTCTATTTTCATCTGCCATCAGAGGGGCTGTGTTGGGACAGGTGGAGGAGATTCTGAATTTGATCACCTAATCAGAACCTCAGTGATCCACTAACCGGAGCTGACTAGGAAGGAAATGCTGTGAATCAAACACACGTGAGCCCCCGGGAAAAAGAGATCTAGAGAGGATTTTATTTTGGTTTTCTTTTCTAAATCTACAGAAGAAAACCTAAAAACAAGATAATGAATTGGCAATTTCAAAATCAATGTTATTTTCCTTGTTAAGGCTAAAATAAAAAATCTTTAAACAATAGCTAAGAAGGAAATAATAGCAATATTTTAAGTACTATTATTCTGCAGTATGAGTACAGATCTAGAGGCTCTCCCACTTAGGTAAAACATTTATGATATAATTGCATAATGTATCATGATGTAAAATTCATGAGAACTAGAACCTTTTAAATTTCTTTACCTGTGGGCCTCTAAGATCTAGAACAATGCTAAATTTCTATTAATTGTTCAATTGACATTTAAGTGAGTAAATGAATGAATTATGATGTAATTAGCAATGAAATAGTTGAAATAGATCTTATATAGGAATACTGATTTTATTTCTCTGGACTATTATTGTAGTCACACTATTTCCTTGTGGTTTCAAAAGTAGATGTTTATTTATTGAAATTATTTAAAACATTTGATCTAACTTACTCTTGCCTGATATTGAAAATCAAAATTGCAAACCTAAAGGTGCAAAATGGCCTTGGTTGATTAAATTTAATAAATTGTACTTATTTCAGTGAAAGGTTCCCACAATATAGAGCCACACAAGTCACAGATTTAGCGTATCTTCTCCAGCATGGCGTATTATTTAAGAAACAAAGATTATATCACATTTTAATTTGCATTTATTAAAATATTAATAAGGTTGTATATATGATCATATGTGCTTTAATTTTTTCTTTCCTTCTTTTGTTTGTCTTGAATTTTACTAGATTATCAGGGACTTACTGATCTTGCCAATTTTTAAGATTTTTAAAATATTTTTGTTCACTATTTTTGTATGCATACTTATCCAACCTATTATCTACCTTTATAGCAATACCTTTTAAAATATAAAATTCTTAAAATTACAGCATCAAGTTAATCAAAGAGACATAGAAGAGCATAAAGAATAGAGAGAAATTGCAAAAAAACAGTTTTATTATTTTTTTTTGTAGTTCTGGTCATTGAACCTAGGACCTCACTCATGCTACACAAGTGCCCTACCACTAAATAGCTTCCCCAGCCAGAGAAAGTACTCTTTAAAAATTTGTTTTCACTTAACTAAATTTCATAGTTCTTTGCTGTAGTAATCCCAACTGGAAAATTAACCACAAACACAATGCATTCTGCTGAAATAAAAACAGTAGCACTACTTATTACAAAGGGATGTATGCTATAGAACCAATGTAGTCACTGGCACACATCTAAATATTTTGAAATTTCTCTAGCATTTGTGTCCTTAGAACAAAGGAAACTCAATTTACTTGTATAAATGCTAACATCCTCTTAAATCAAGGTGAAATTGGTTTCTTACTATGCTTTAGGAACCTGTACAATGGTTTGGGGAGCAAAATAGCTCGTGAACATGCCATCCCCCACAGAATGAAATCCTTCCATTTAAATCGAGGTGATGACTTCCTCCCAAGAGAGCAATGTCACATTCATTAATCTTATAGGATATGGTGAGCAGCTTCCGATTTACAATCATGCGCTTCCCAAACAATGAGTGCAAACTTTATGGAAACTTAACTGTGTGGATTTTATTTCTCTGGTTTTAACGGCGGTGGCACTGAGGTGAAAACAGTGGAATAAAAGAAAATTCTGTATCCAGCTTCACACATGGAGCCTCAGGAAAGTGACAGGAGAAGTACAGCTGGGAGAGCCAGCGCCCCTCACTCACACCAAGGGCTCCTCCCTCCAACTATGTGGCGAGAGCACTGTCTTCACAGATGGGGCCCTGAGCGATGCCAGTGGAAGACATTAGTTAGGAAAAGAAAGGATATCTGTTACTATTTAAGGCAAACCTTCAGGTCATACTCCCACATTAATATATAGCTGAGAAGCCTACAGAAGGTGCATGACACTGTATCATAAGGATCCGAACAAAGAATCACTGGTGTCTTGGAACAGAATAGCCTCATGGTGATGCAGAGTATGGAATTTACTGTAATTTTCCCCCTAAGGGCCCAAATATGCCCCTGTATGGTTTAGTGTGTTTGTTTTGTAGTAGGGGAACACGAGTTACTTAATTGCTGGGTTCTGAAGCATTGAAAGTCAGTATTTCTGTCACCAAAGATGACAGAAGAAATGCGGAGAGTGATATAAGGGTAAATAATTTCAACTTACTTATTTTCATTAGAAATTGCAAACTGGATTTATTTTTATTTCCCCCTCAAAGTAAAATATCCCCAAGCTGCAAGGTGTCATATTGGGCTAAAAGAAAAAAACTATAGTCAAATTAAGGCACATAGCCCTGTGGAAAAGGTTTATTATGAGTGTTGTGATGGCTAATTTGTAACCCACAGTGTTCTTAGTGGGCAGTAGAATCATGAGTTGTTCCTTTTAATAAGGTTGCTTCTCTTTAACGAAACTCCATCAGAAGAGGAGAGAGAACGAGTAATGGCTGTGGCAATGAAGCAGGCTGGGTGGCACCACTGCCTGGGTCATAAACAGAGACGTACTGGTACAGCCGGCACCAGAGGTTCTCTACAGGCAGCCCCGGAAGGCCTGGCTTCGGCACAAGCACAACTGCCCTCCAGAACTGCTCCCGGAAGTTGCGAGAAGGTAACTTCCTGCTTCCCTCCATTTGCAAAGAGTGCCTCCCTTGAAGCAGGACAAGTGTCCCCACCCCTACCCCTCCTTTCCCTGGAAGCAAATGGGTTGGCCACTGGACACAAGGTCTCTTGAAAATTGAGTCTGAAGGTCCACTGCTGGTGAATTCAGCGTGAAATTCCTCCAGGCAGAGGAAAGACAGTTTGCAAAATCAGCCACATGTTCCTAGTTCATGGGAAATCACTTCCAAAACCAAACCAGGGTTCTTTTCTAAACAATTATAACTTAAACACAGAGAAGAAATAATTTGAACACTCCTCCCATCTACCACAAAAGGAGAGGTAGGGTTTTCTTTACTCTTTAACAAAGCTCCATTGTTTTCTCATGATTTAGTTTTACTGGCTTTAAATTAAAGAGAAGCTGCCCCATGGTGAGGTAAATTTTTGTTTTAAAAAGCATTTAAGTGGCACCTATATTGGTGAACTCCCTTGTGGGTTAGTGCTTGTTCCGGGATGAATTTTTTTTAATTGAAAATATTTGAAATTAGTGTGAGACAGTAACCACAAGACCAGAAGTTAACTACTATCATGTCCTAGAACTTTACCTGAAGGACGTGCCAAAAGTCTTGGTGTAATCCTCTAAAACATTTGATGAAAGTCTTGAAGTAACTTTTCTTTTAAGCACCCAGCGCATAGCAAATGAATACCATTCTTGGGGGAAAAAAAGAATAAAGGATCGCTCCAGTTCTTTAGCAGCACACTGGAAGGAGCTCGCCTATCCCCAGACCGGAAGGTCTAGTTGGCCCCATTGTTCTGCCTCTGGAAGGGAGAAACTTTAAATCAACAGTTGCTTTCTATGGTAGAGAGTGTAACCTGGTACTTTCAAAGTTATTTCATTAAGTTCACCACATAATTATGATTGAAGAAAATGCAGGGGTCATTTTTTTAACCCATTATTACAAAAATCTTTCACTTCAAAAGTTATTATTAGAAAAGAAAAAAGTAGACTTTCAGCAAAAACTGAGTTTGGATAGCATTTTAAACATATGGAACACATACGAAGCTTTTAACCGACCTTGTTACAGGAAAGACAAATGAGGGTTTTAGGTTTTAAAGAAACATCTCTGTGTAGCTTTATTTCCATTTCTGTGGAATTTCATGAGGACATTAATAATATCACACTGGTTCTGAGCCACTATTTTAGCAGTATGAGTTTTTTATCTCTTTCATCATTTTTTTCCCCAATGAAAAGTATATTAAATACAAAAGCATTCAACTATTTTATTTTATTTTTTGATTTTTTGAGACAGGTTCTTGCTATGTAGTCCAGAGACTGGCCTTGAACACTCAATGATCCTCCTGCCTTGGCCTCCACAGTGCTGGGATTACAGGTATGCACCACTACACCTAGGAAAAAATTTATATTGATCAGTATTTTTAGATGTTTAAAAACATAAAATCATTGGAAATGGTTTATCCAAATATTTTTTTGAGTGTAATTTGGCCCATATGAGGGTGAAGAAGAGTACTGAGTTCCTGTAAACACAATATGTAGAAACTTAGAGCAAAAGCTCAAGAAAACTCTCCTTAAAAGGGTGAAGAATGAACTAAAACTCAAATGATAAGGAGTGAGGCCAGAAAACTGGGAAACAAAATGCTCTAGGCAAAAGGAACAGCACACTTCAGAGCCTAGAAGCACCACTGAGCACACCTTCCAGGGAGCACTGCAGTTTCAGAGTGCTAGGAGGGGGACACAGGAAAGGCTGGCGGCAGAGAGATTTCAGAATGTGGGCGCTGTCACAAGAACAACCACTCAGGAGATTGGCATGATTGAATTTGCATTTATTATGATCAATTTCATCGCTGCCCAGAGGATGGATTATTGTGGAACATTTGGATTACCAATCAAGGGAAAATATGCAATAGATTTGATTTAAAGTATAGATTAATGTAAAAGAAAAATCACAAAAAGGTGAGTACAGTCCACTTCCTTGTAGGCCTTACTATCAATCATACTCAGGAATTGGATTTTGACTCCTAGGAGAGAAAAGGTAAGGTTTAAAGCATACAGACGCAGGATTGTTGTACAGTTACTGTTGTTATGATCATCCTGGCAAGACCATTTTTTTTTTTTTTTTTGCAGGTTACTTACTGCACAGTGAAAAACTAGTTTAGAAGTACTTTTCATTATTGTAATATTACAATATATGTGTCAGCAATTAGAGCAAGGGTCAGGTAAGAGACTCTACTGCTTCATTAGCACAGGTAATGTCTTTTGATGGTACTGAGTAGGTGATTAGCCTGCTTAGGAAGGTCCAGAAAGGCGTTGCTCATGTTTGGTGTCTTGGCCAGGATGGCTAGAAGCCCAGACTCCTGTCTCTCTTCATATAGTTCTCTTCATTGTCTTTCTATAGTTTTCTTGAGGCCCCTTCAGCTTTTATTAAAACTTTTCTCAAGTCCCAGATTCTGGATACTAAAAGTTGTAAAGGATAGATAGAAGTGAGAACAGAGGTCAAGATCTGTAAAAGGTGATTTTATATAGCAATGAGTGTTTAAACAAACCATGATGCATACTATACCATGGAACAGAATTAATTAAAAGCTGTAACTGACATTTATAGCAACTCAGGAAATGACCTTATTGGTTAATGTTACCAATATGTTAAGTGAATAGGGCAGGTTGTAAGATAGTACTTTCATAGTTTGGAATAGTATGCACCAAAATGTGAATAGTATTTATGTCAAAGTATTGGGTTCATGGGTGACTTTTAGTTTTCTTTTCATTCTTTTTAGTTTTTCTGATCATTTAAAAAATAATAGATACGATATTTTTAAATCAAATTAAACAATAAGAATTTTCATTTCATGCTGCAAAGCTGTTCCATCCAACCACTTCTACTTCTTGTCCTCTCACCTTACCTCCTAAAAGTCTCTGTGATACAAGCTAATCCACTGTAGATCCATACGCTAATCAGCATCCATATGTTCTTATCCCTGATCTTCATGGAAGGTCTTGTCTCCTGTTCCAATATTTGTATCCAACTGCCCACTAGATAACCTCTATCAGATGTACTATGGCATCTAAAATCCCTTGCTGTTTCTTAGGCTGCATTATAGTGCAATTCTTCCTTCAGTCATTATGTTTGCAAATCTTGGAGTCACCCTACACTGCTCATTCTCCTCCATCTCCTCTCTCAATCCTCTCATTCATTCAATCATTAAATTTCACAGATTCTTCTTCCTGGCTATATCATTCACATGGATTTACACCCCTCTTTTTCAACTACACTGTATTTTTTCAACCTTTACCTGAATTGATGCAATATCTTCACTCTTTTCTATTTATTTATTTTTATTTTATTTTAAAGAGGGAAGAAAAAAACAAAACAAAACAAAAAAAGACAAGAAAAGAAATGAAAGAGACAAGCAACAACAAAAACCCCGAAACAATAATAATAAAAGCTTTCGAAACAAGATGATAGGAATTTAACAATGGTTGTTATTTTGCATAGTTATCTTCAGAAGAGTTACTCAGGTTACCAGATGTACACATGGAAAACTCATCTAATCATATGAGTATTAACTGTTCTGTTTCAAGAACTAATAGAATTAGTAGTACTATCATCTTAGCTATCTTATGTATCTATAAAAATTTTTATTTTTTTCCCCTTCTTTCTTGTCTCCTTTTCCCTATCCAAGTTATTTTTCCCCTTTGAGCAGTTTCTTACCCTTTCATGATATTTATTGAAGATTTTGGATCTTATTTACTCTTTCAGTTTCTTACACTATGGGAACAATCTAGTATTTACGCATATAAGTCTGATTTATTTCACTTACGAGTATGGTCTTAAGTTGCATCCATTTATCTATAAAAGCCTTGATGCAATCCTTCTTTATAGCTGAGTAGTACTCCATTGTACAAAAATACCACATCTTTTTTATTCATTGTTTGGTTAATGGATGTTTAGTTTCCAAGATCTAGCTATTACAAATTGTGCTGCTATAAACATGGGTGCACATATATCACTGTGGTATGATGTTTTCAATTCTTTTGGGAATATACCCAGAAGTGGGCCAGCTGGGTCAAATGGGACCTTTTATCCTCACTCTTTTTTATTCCATTGACAGTGGTCTAGGAGAGAGTATCCTGATACACAATTTGAATACAGGTATTCATTACCATCTAAAATAAAAATTAATGTCTGTTTCTTCTCCCTGGATTACTAACACCCAGCACCATGCCTAGCATGGAATAGGTACCTAATGGAAGTTTACTGAATAAATAAATATAAACTGAGATAATCTTATAATCCAAATTGGAAGTCAGGTGCTCCTGAATTTGAATTTTATTCACAGCCAATGTTGTATATGTGGCATTGCGTATTTTATTTCTCTGCAGCCGTCAAATAATAAACCAGCTGGAATAGGTAAGTGATTAACAGCAAACACCTCCATTTTATAAATGTGTAATTATCAAAGCAATTATATTACTGTAACGATAAAGTCCACAACATCAGTAGGAAATTTAAAGTATGAATTGAATATAATCATTTTAATATATATGGTAAGTATATTTTTAAAATATAGCTTTCACACTGCTTTGAAAGACAGCAGTTTTCTGATGATAAAAACAATGGAGAAAATTTTAGTGTGGCCAAATTGTTTTTGAAAACCTAAACCAAAGAAACACAAACCTAGGAATGTAAGGGCAGCAACCTGCCGTTTCAGAAGAGTGTGTTAATGGACATTGTGAGGCCAAGCAGGCCGCAGCTGCTGGCTTGTAAGGTGGGGCTGCTCCACTGGCTGCACCTGCAGGACTAAACCAGCATGAGTGCCATCCAAAACTTTCCTCTTTGCCTTGCCTGCTGTATGGACAGCATTTTTTCAGTGCATCTTTTTAATGTGCACACTCAAGTCTCATCGTTTCCTATTTTCCCTTTGTGATGATTGCGTTATCTATTTAATTTCATCGCTTTATGTGGATTTCTGTATCTCACTTCAGATCCTCTTAGAAATAAATCTGGATGCAAACAAATAAAACAACAAAACAAATACATCCAGACATATATTTAAAATGATGTTTAGAAACAAAAGAAGCTGAGACAGAGACTTGTACTGTTGTTTATTTACTTCCTTTTGGAATTGCTGTAGGTGAAAGCAATCATCTCCAAAGCACGATAAGGAGCACAGTCCTGTTCCGAGCTCCCTGGGAAAGTAATATTCACCTTTAGCTTACGGGTGTGCACTGTGCCTATCCACTTTAGTCAAGGATGGGTTTAGACTTTGATTCCCAAATGGGAGTAGTGACTAGAGAGAAACATGTCCAAAAATAAAAATAAAAAAGAAAGAAAGAAAAGAAGAGGAGGAGGAAATCATGCTGTTGACTTATTAAATAGGTTCGGAAGAGTGGAAAAGTCAGTCACTCATAACATGGGTTTAAAAACCTGAATTCCAGACGTGTTTCCTGCATCAGTGAGAGTTCTAAGCAAGTCACACAGCCACAAAGTAGCTCTTTCCCTTTCCATAGTCCCCACCCTCTGGGTCTGAGCCTGGCTTCAAAGCCCTGCTTTGAACTCTCTTTATTTCCAGCACAACACATTTCCTTCGCTGCGCACACTAGGTGGTTTGCAGTGACTGGTTTATGAGCTCTTCACTTACAAATCAGCTTACTCAGCTCCTTATGCCCAGAGTCCAGTGTAGTGGCTGGTACATAGTTGGTGCTCAATAAAAACATGTTGAATATATATATATATGAAATCAATTACCACTTTATCTTTATCTTTCTTGGCCTCAGTTTCTTTTGAAAACCAAAGAAATGGACTCAACGGATCCCAAATTCTCTTCGGTCTATTCATTAGTTCTTGCACACAAGACACTTAAGAACTTTTTAGACCATAAAACAAACAATCATGATTGCATTTCTAAAAGTGAGAAACCTGTGACTTTGTGGTCTCCTTTTGAATGATGAGATACTGAACAGGGAGGGAAGGGAGTTTGCTTTGAAGGGAGGCCCTGGAAGGAGGAGACAAATCACATGGAAAAAGCCCACTAGACTCCCAGGATAGACCAATCTCTCCCATACGTCTTTGTATGTCATTTTACCTGTGAGGGGTAGAGGGGATTGTAACGGGCAAGAGGAAACAAGAAAGCTCAGAATGGCAAGGAAGATGGAAAAACCTGCGTTAAAAAAAAAAAAAAGATTTGCAGCAGAGGCAGAAAACAGTGGTGTCAGGTATTTTATCGAAGAGCAAGAATTGTGGTCAAGGCTACAGCTCTGAAAATGGACAGGGGTTTTCTGAAGCTTTTGAGCCAACCTTTCGCAGGGGAACAAACAGAAAACACTGAGGCTTCTTGCCTTTCTGTCACTAATAGTGTATTGGAGCAGCTTCAAAATGAGAGTTTTAACAGAAGCACTTTAAAAAGAGATTGAGACAAAAATGTAATAATTGCACACTCAGCCTTGTAATTTCAGAAATTCATGATGTGAAGAGCTCCAAACATGCTCCTTCAAATTTGGATTCCTTTTCACTCTTCACGAGAGAGAGGCCAGCCTAGTCAGATTGGAAGTGATCGCTATTTTTGAGTCATACCAGTAAATGGTTGGAGTCCATTGTCAGACTGGGAAAACTGTATTTTTTCCATAATTCAAAAATAATTGAAAGAATGTAGCTCGCCACTTTTGAAATAATGAATTTTTTTTTTTAGATAATGGTTAAGTTCAGCCCAATCTTAGAAAATTCCAGCCCCAAAGGAATTTTTTTTTGAGAAAAATAAAGAGAAAAGAATCGATGAGCAAAAATGGTGTATTAGAGTAAAAAACCATCGTTTGTAGTTGTTATCTGTCACATTCCCTAAAGGCATATAGAATACATTTTTAAAAGGTATCTGTGCTGACAAAAATCAAGAAAAAAATGTACTCTCCTGAGTCAAAAGGAGTCGGCAGTGAATTGTGTGGTGTTTAATAGCTCAGGGTGGATGAGAAATGGATGAGGAAGAGGGGAGGAGAGAGGAGAGGATGTGTTCCTCCTGAGGCAGAGGGCGGTTTATTTTCTTGTATTTTATAAGTGTTTCGCACCAGCCGAAAACACAGCACTGGTTCTTACCTTGTCTTCCCTGGAGGGAAAGAAGGGAACGGAAATATGAAAAAAAAAAAAAAAGACAGGAAAGAAACGGAAATTCTCTGGGTGGCAAATAGCAGAGGCGCTGGTGCAGCCCTGGCCCATCATTGTCTGCTCGGTTCTCGGTGTCAGAGCTGTCACATTAGGTTGCCACCACAGGGTGCATGCAAATCGGGAAGAGAGCGAGGCATACAATGCTGCGCCACCACCTGCACATTTCAGATTGTTGGCAGGTACACTGCAGTGGACTAAAACAGAATAATTACTGGAGATAGAGTTGGCAAGTATAGTGTACGGGAGAGGGAGTCAACTGCACATGAGTACGATAGGTGAACTATAAAAAAAAATGGTGAGGAGGGAGGGGGAAAATTCCCCATTAAACACCGGACAGCTGGCAATTCCAAGCTTCCATTTCGTTTTCTCTGGAATAAGAAGTGTTGACCTCTGAAGTCAGGAGCTAGCAGGTTTTGCACCATGGATTTAAGCAGGAGACACAGAGGGTAAGATCAGGTCTTGAGACAGCTCTTTGGATGCCAAGTGGAAAAAGGTCTCAAGGGCAAGGGATAGAGTACATGGGAAAATGTGTGAAAACGGCACAGGGTAGATGATTTCTTTGTAAACACTAATGTGTGTATTTTATCTACTGTACGTGGAGCACTTAGGGCCAGTCACTGTTCTCACCCTGTTGGCTTACTAGCTAATCTCTCAGAGTGTGTTCCCTCTTCTTATCATGGCCACTTCACAGGCCGATGAGGAAACCTTGTCCTGGAGAGTTAAAGTACGTGTCTAATACCAGCTGATAAGAGGCAGGATGGGTGAATCAGCCTGGGTCTCCTATCCTCCAAGCAAACCCTCTTAACCATGAAATTACACTGTCTCTCACTGAGAATTAATAGGGGTGTTAAAAGATTTATGCAGTACAAAAACAACACAAAAAGATCATTTTGTGAAAGTTACCTTAACTATTAAAAGTGAATAGCATTACTTCTCTGAATAGTTAGTTGTTTGAATAAAGTCCTTTTTTCCCCTGTGTAACTCTCTGACAATGTCATATGTATAAGTTTTGTCAATAAACTGCCCAAAGCATATTACGTGCCCCCTTTAAAAATGTGGAGGTATGTTATATACTTCCCCCAAATTGCATTTCTGTGCTGACCCAGGAAGTTCTGCCTCAAGGTCACAGTCCACATAGCCATTCTGGGACAATTCACATCTACCTGATTTTCAACATTTCAGTCAATTTTCCTAACAGCAGCACTTTAGTTGTTGCCCACCCAGGGACCATCTCTCCTGCCCCCTAACAGAAATTCTCTCCATGTTCTCAGACATTCACCCTGAAATAGTTCGTGGCTTCCCCCAGGCAATCATAATTAAGCTAGCTAATTAGGCTGAAAAAAAGAAGTTCTAGTCCATCATATTCTCTCTCTCTCTCCCCCCTTCCTCCCTCCCTCTCATTTCCTTGTCCCTCCCTGTCCCTCCCCCTCCCCCTCTTCTACTGCATGAGGCCAAGGAAATACTCACTCCCAATTGCCCTGGACATCATCTGTGGGAGAAATTGCTTTAGTACTGAGACTGAAAACCACAAGAAGAACTAATCCTTAATGGAGTCACTGGTGTCCTCACTTGGACCTTATTAGATGTTTGCATCTCCTGTCTTATGAGACAAGTTTCCATATTGTTTTGCAGTTTCTTTCAGCCAAAGCCTCTGGATTAAGCCCACGCACTTACATTTCTAAGTTATACACTTCCCTGCAAACTCCACCTAGCCGGAACAACTTTGATCCTCTTCTCCAGATGCTTCTGCACTTTGTGCTGTGGGTGAAGCCTCTTAGAAGCTGTCCAAACCTTTAGGTGAATGAAACTCTGAGACTCTCTTAAGGTACTCTGGCAGCAGCAACATCACAGGAAGAAGTAGGACAGGGACACACATGGCAGGGAGCAAAGGGGCAGCAGATATCTGTGCCTTTGTCTTCTTACTGGAGGTGTTATTTTTACCCTCAAGAATTAATGTGGTAGGAAAAAAGGACAAAATTTTTCAAAAAGAACACCAAAATAAAATTCCAACTTCACCACTCATTAGTGTGGGACCTCAAGCAAGTTACTCAGCCTCATTAAACTTCAATTTCTTACCTGCAGAAAAGGGGTAATAAACCTCTTATCCAAATCTTATGAGGATGACAGACAATATAGAGTCAACGACATGTACTAAGTTCAAAAATACTAACCATTAGTATGATGTTGATTCTATATGACTGTTGCCCAACACTCTCATTAACTCAGCCAATAATTATTGGACACTTACTATATGGCCAAATACGGTCACAAGCACCAGTGCAGGATAATAATTTTATTGTACATCAGAATCTCTTATAAGAAAAATATTCATGTATGAACTGTGAATGAGTGCATACATAACTCTATTTTTTAAATCCTTCCAGATTATGTAATGTTTCTCCTTTTCCAGACTTATTGTAAATCACTCTTAAACAATTTGTCTCTAAGAAGGTACGGAGTCAGGACTTCCTTTTAGGAAAGTCGCATTGTTCTCTCCTTCCAACAGGACATTTTAGAGGAACAATATCTTGTTTTAAGATATGAAGAAGAAGGCAAGAAAATCCACTTCCTTTTGTCTTGTAAGAACAGGAGCTGATCTGACCACCCTGAGCTTGCGACAGTTAACTCTTCTGCCTGGGGTGACAACTTCTCCCCAGGCAGAAAGAGCCACAAAGCTGGTCCTCAGGAGGTTTCAGCTTCTGGACGCTTCTCAGCATTTCAGTACAGGTAGGTTAAGATACAAGGGGTAATTGAAAAATACGGTGCATTTTTAAATTTTAAAAATTGTTACAATAACAGGCATACTGCTGAGAACAATGGGACAAGGGTGTTTAAACTGAGTGTTAGCGAAGAGTTTGCCAACCAAGGGAAGAATGGCTGATTTGTGCTGTTGCTGGAGCTGTCAAGAGGGAGCAAGACTTCTCTTAGTTAAAGCAATAACCACTTAAGTGATTTTCCAAAGCAATAGAGATCTCTGAGTTTTAGGACCTTGGAGCTGAGTTACATCTCCCTACTTGGCCATTTCATCCCCCTATTGCCAGTTCTGGAATTCTCAGTATTAGTTTGTTAAGGAACTCTGTGATTTCCATTCACATTTAACCCACATGAATTCTAACCTGAAATTTTTCTCATTTCCTTCCAAATAGACAATTCTGCTTTGGAGATTCTGGTGGAAAATGGTAGCTTGTGAGAAGTGCTAAACATGGAGGCATCATCATCACCACCTCTGTTGTGTCCCCAGCAGTCAAGGAACAGAAGCCATGCCAAAGCCTGCTCTGAGAGTTAGATAACTGAGGAAGCATAATGAGTCCACCATCCACACTATGAAAAATAGCACACTTAACTTTCTAGGAACTATTATTTTACTTTTACTTGATCTCTACATTCTTATGGTTTGTTTTTGTTTGTTTCTCATAAAAATTGACCAACTGTTTCCTTTAAAAATTTTTATCAAGATAAAAATGATCAAAACCCACCAACTCAACAAAGCCCCTAATTTTCCATATGTTATGAAAATAGGGGGCAAGTACCTTTTATGGTCTCTGATATCAAATTGTCTCAGAAATAAGACATAAGTCAGATCAGGTTGAATGGAATGTTAGAGACATGAGAATACAGGGGAACACATGTCTTCAGAACCCTGTTGGTCAGAGTAAACAAGTCAGGAGTTGTGAGAAGACCTAAAAGGGTGATTAATGTGTAAAGAATCACAAATGAGTGACGCATGATGGTGCATGCCTGTAATCCCAGTTACTCATGAGGCTGATGCAGGAGAATCACAAATTGGAGCCCTGACAAGGAAATTTAGCAATATCCTGTCACACACACACACAAAAAATAGTCATATTACATCCCAGAGTGCAAGCTGGAGGAAAGTGAGTCCATGCTCTGTACCCTCTATTACATCCTGGATGGTAGACTGGCAGGAAGACAGTGAGTTTGTGATCTGGGCCTCATCCATTGCATCCCAGAGGAAGGCCAGCTGGAAGAGTGTAAGACTGACAGAAGCCCCAAGACCCAGGACAACAGCCTGGCACACACACACCCCTCTGGAGGGCAAAATAATCAATGAGGCCAGTAATTTGAAAGTGTCTGAAATAGCAGCAGCGAGGAGGCATCAGTTGGACTCTAGAGAGCTCTACTGACAGAAGACCAGCCTCAGCCCCCACATCCAGAGGCCAAGACCAAGTCCATACCCAGCACATCTCTGAGATGCAACATAGACATTATCTCAGAACTGTAAATGCCAGAAGAAACTGAACATAGATTCCACCATGAGTCCACCACCTGCCATCAGGGACCGGTAGCCAGCGCTGATGGGAAGAAACAACCAGACAAGCTCCCGCACAGCTGTCCCCATTGGGGGAGCTTCGGTGTAGCTGAATGTGTCTAGAGAAGCCAGCCCTGCCCCCCCCAATGCCTTTCTGGGAACCTAGGATAGGAGAAAACTAGGTGCCTGACCCATTCCCCTACACTGCGGATGGGCAGTCAATGCAGGAAGCACCTGGGAGACCACAATTGGCTCATACGGAGGAACCCAGGAAAATGTCAAGACAAAGGAGCAAAAGGAAATCTCAGACCTCCAGCCCACATAGAACAAGTCCAGGAGGCATACACAGAAACAGAAGAAATGGGAAGTTGCACACCTAAAATTTCTGAAAGGATAGCAACCGAAGAAACAACTTCATGAGGCTGTAAAAGTAATCAGATCAGAAATAATATCTCAGGTAAAAGAAAAAATGACAGACATAATGAAAGAAATGCTAAGCATATCTAAAGAAAGCATAGATAAAAAAGAAGAGCATAGGAAAATGAGGGAAACCTTGAATGAGCAATATAGGAAAGAACTACAATGCATGGAACAGATTCAAAGAGATATCCAGGATATTAAAAATGTCATTGAAAGCTGGCAAAATCACTTGAAAGAAACTGAAGATAAATTTTCAGACCTTGAAGACAGGATTGCAGTTAGCAATCATGAAAGGAAAGATCTCTTAAAAATAGCAAGGAACCAGGAAATAACAGTTTAGTGGATGCAAGATGATGCAAAGAAAAATAATTTAAGAATGATAGGTATCAGTGAAAAAGCAGGGTCAACACAAATGACATAAAAAGACTATTTGCAGAAATAATAGCAGAAATAGTCCCAAGCATGGGCAAAGGACCTGACTTACAGATAAGTAAGGCATGTAGAACTCCAACTAACCATAACCAAAATAGATCTACACCCAGACATACAATACTCAAGATCCCAGAAACTCAGCACAAGAGCAGACTATTTAAGGTTGTTAGACAAAAGACACAGATCACCTATAATGGAAAACCCATCAGCATTACAACAGACTTCTCAATACAAACCATCAAGTCAAGAACAGTGTCAAGTGAAATAATTCAAGTCCTGAAAGGAAAAACTTCCAACCCAAATTGATGTACCCTGAAAAACTATCTTTCAGAATTAGTGGAGAAATAAGATACTTCCATGACAAAGAATAGCTGAAGGAATTCATGACCACCAAACCAACTCTACAAAGAGTGCTGAAGGATATTCTAGAGAGAGATGAAGATGACCATGGTTCCAGGAACAGTAGCAGAGGGGGATCACCTAGCAGGGCAGGCAACTGAACAGAGAAGAAAAGTGGAGGACCAACAGCAGGAGATGGCCTGACAGAGATGAGCCAGTGCGTGTCAATCATAACCATTAATGTAGATGGCCTTAACTCATCAATAAAAAAGAAACATGGGCAGAGTGGATCAGGAGACAGGATCCATCAATACGCTGCATACAAGAAACACATTTGACTTGAAAGAAAATTCATGAACTGAAGTTCAGAGGAAACAAGACAATGCTCCATGTGACAGGCACCCAGAAAAAAGCAGGGGTAGCTTGCCCATCAACCATGGAATGAATAGGAAAGATATGGTATTTTTATACAATGGAAAACTACTCAGCTATAAAAAAGGATAACCTCAAGGCTCTTGTAAGTAAATGGATACAACTTGAGGTCATGCTCAAGGGTGAAACTGTTTGGACTTACATGAACATCATGTTGTCTCTCTAGTATAAAAAATATGAAGGAGTTAGTGGGCTCCAAAATGTACAATAGGTATTGTGAAGGTGAAAGGGTAGGAAATATCTAAAAAGGGAAAGTGATAGCCATTGTTAATTTCCTATTATCTTGTTCTAAAGTCCTTTATCATTTTCATTGTTTTGTTTGGTTTGGTTTTATTCTGTTCTGTTTTGTTAGTTCTATTATGTCTGATGGCATGGGCAGCTATTTTGAAGGTATCAAGATACATTATGGTAGCCATTTTTTATTTCCTATTGTCTTTTTTTGAAGAAGTCCTGTGTCATTTTCATTGTTTTGTTTTGATTGGTTTTATTCTGCTCTGTTCTGTTCTGTTTTGTTTGATCTTATTATGTCTGATGATATTGGCGGCTATTTTGAAGATAACATGAGGCATTATGGTAGCCATTGTTGATTTCCTATTATCTCATTTTGAAGTCCTGTATCACCGTCATTGTCTTGTTTTGATTGGCTTTATTCTGTTTTGTTTTGTTTGATTTTAGTCTCTTTAAAATAAAAATTAAAAAAACCCCATAGGACGGGCTAGGGGTGTCACTCAGTACTCCTGGATTCAATCACCAGCATTAGGAGGAAAAAAATGTGAGGGGAAAGGCAGGGAAAGTGTGTACATTGAATTCCCAAGTTTATCAATCCAGAGGAAGGCCAAGCTGGTACAGTTGAGTGTGGGATTCAGGTATTCAAATTGTTCCTTGCAAGCACTGGAGAGACACTGAAGTCTTCACAGGTAAATGTTATGAAGAATGTGGGATTTTATGACTATTAATCTGGCAGGTGTAGGAGAAAGGGATGAGGAAGTAGAAGACAGAAAGTGACTGGAGAGGTCAGATGTCTTAAAACCATATGGTAGCAGTAAGGAAAGCAAGAAGGAAGCATCACTCTGGGGACTATCAGGTATTTTCCTCTGGAAACTCATCGAAAGTTTCTTATTTCCTCACCACATTTCATGAGAAAATATTATAGTGTTGCCTTCAGTAAGTTCAAAATGCAGACCATGGTAAGATTCTGATTTTTTCAAACCTTTTGAAGAGTAATTTTAAACCTTATGAATTATATATTTAGTATAACCAGGCATCCATTCACTGCATTGCATGTAATATAGATAATGTAAAATATGCATCCCATGAATGATTTGTGTATAAGTATATCAATAATAATGTATAAAGAAAACATATCTAAAATTTAATCAGGGTTTCTGATTATAAACTCTATGAATCAGTAAGATAACCTGCTTGGGATAGAGTCTTTAATATCACAAATCTCAGTGTTCAGATACTAGCCTCTAAATTAAATTTCACTCATCAAATCAGATCTTAAAATGTCATAGTCTAATTCTCACCTCATGACTGAGAGGGTAACTAAGGAGAAATAAATGATTTCCTACTCACTATACCTGCCTCTTCCTTCACTCATCTTTTCATGACAGCAAATACCATATGGTAAGCTACTTGGTAGCTAAGCAAGATTTTTTCAATCTTTTATTCATTATCATATGTATAAATTAGAATTGGGACAAAAGTCATTTTCAAAAGACAAGAATACTAACCTCCAACTTTGCACACCCTGTTATTCCTTCCCTTGCTCCCTCTGGTTAGAATTATAAAACCCAAAGAAAGACCGGGAAGAACCAACAAATTTGATAGATGTAGATAGATAATGAGGAGGAGCTGTCTGCCCTTCTGCACTCCCCTGCTGCCCTCCCAATGGGTTGATTTTTCCTTGCTCCTAGGAAAAATTTTTTTCAATGCTTTAAAAACTTGTTTTTGTTTGTTCATGTTTTTTTAAAGCTAAATTCTAACTTCTAACTTTTATGGCCCCAAGATATTACTAGGGAAAGCCCTAAGCCACTAGCTTCTCTAATACAGACATCATATTTCATCAATTTCTTTTCTTTGCTCTATCCTGACATTGCCCACTTTAAACCCTGCAAAATACCAGATAGTTGGTTAAGATTAACAGTTATTGACCTGAATCACACTTTTGAAGAGGTATAGAGTGAAAACCTGAAAACCAAGAGGATTAATTGGGAACCAAGATAATGTTTAGTAAATTTTACTTTCTAGCTTTCGGGTTGGGTAAACAGACTCTGTGCTTTCCCTTTGAAGAGAGCACCAGGGTATGTGTGTTAGACACTGGCTGATGCTGATGAGCCTGGTATCCATTGCAGTGCATCAGAGGGTGAGTCCTTTATTGAATGGCCCTCAGATGGTTAATTTTGTTTCCTGATGGCAGATACTGAAGCTACAGAAAAGCTGCTCTTGCTGTTCAAAGAGCCTTTTCAATTTTTAATTTGACATGGAGAGGTACATGGTCTACGACACAGGCAGACCGGCAGTTATCTCTCATCATCAGCTTCTTGGGTGTGTTTCTACCCATCTTGGTTGAAAGCAGCCCTATTGTGGGTACCTTCCCTGGCTCTAGCTTACACACATGGTTCAATGACAAGATCCCTGATAAACTGGAACAGAGAATGAGGAAATGGGATTTTAAATGATCTACTGACCATTTACTTCTCTAGGTTTCATTTCTGCTTGACAGACTTGTTAAAAAGTCCACAAAGCAGAGTAGGGTACTGTCTCCCAGGACCTGGGCAAGTGAGAATCACAGACTCTCATAAAGCTGGAAGCACTTTAGAGGTGACCTCATCTGTGTAACCACTTCCAGGTAACAGAAATGATGCTTGGAGAATTCAGTGACTCACTCAAGGTCATGCAGCTCACGTTAGAGCAAGGATTAGGATTCAGCTTGTCCAGGGCTGTTTGCTTGCTGACATTTTCATTGACTGACATAAGGGAAAGCTAGAAGATAAAAAAACAGAAATGTCCTAGTTTTTTCAAAGGGTTTTTCAAAAAATATCATCAGATGAGGGATTATCTAAGCATTGTTAGTTACCTTGGCTAAATTGCTATTCTGACTATGAATTTGAACTTGGGCTTGGGTTCAATTTCTAAACATTACTGTAATTTACTAAGTATCCATTACCTGTCAAACATTGAATGTACATTTTTAAGATCTCCACAATGAATCTGGAAGGAGCCTTATTTTGTAGATGGAAAAGCTCAAGGTTAGAGAGGAAAAGTGTTTCTCTTGGTGTCATGCAAGTATTCAACGTAGGGTCTGACTGATTCCCGCATCCCTACTCTTTCCCTTCTACCACTCCGTACATATCGACAGTGTCCTCACAGACTTTTTAGCTGTAGAATGGATGCGCCAGAACTCTTCCTCACATTGGTGGAAGATGAAATAAGTAATGTGAATATACAATGTAACTGGTTTTGCTGACACACAGAGAGCCAGATCAGCTCCACCTATAACCCTCTTCCGTTTGTATTTTTCAGCAGATTCTAGATTCTATTGACTTGTGTTGAAAAAAATATCCAAACACTTGCAAGGTGATGGAAAAGATCAGAAGTGTATTAAGTGCCCTAGCTAATCTCACACTTTCAAAATAACCCACTTGCAGAGAATTGGGGTCCAATCCTGTTTTCTATGAGTGAAATAATTGAAAATCAGAGAAAGTGTTACCCAAATTCTGTACCTAAATTTGAAGATCAAGTAGAATTTCCAGAAAAACGTATGTTCGATTTTCAGGTAAAATACTACCTCCTTTAGTCAGAGTTTTTCTTTCCTAAGTCTTTTTCATTGATCCTACACTATGCATTCTACACAAAGTGAAAACATGCAGACATAGCCATTTAATAATTACAAATAGACATCAGAAATTATCTGACTATTTCTTGAAGCAACATATATCTTTTGTATATACCCCTGAAATTATAGTCTATGTACACATGTTATTTAATTTCCAAAAATTCAATTCATGTAATGCTACAGAAACACACCTATTATGCTTAGCCAAAAATACTTTTTACAATTGAGAGCAATGAAAGTTTATATGAAGAGGGAAACAATGAAACAAAATACAAATAAAGAGAATAGCATGTTTCATTCAGCTCCCAAAGAAAAAGTGAAGTGTTGATAAGGAAAAGCAAATGGTGTAAAACAAGATCGATAAGTTTTTACATTTAGTAGCTGACCCAAGAAAAAAATCATTGCACAAACTTCTGAATGAAAAGGTGTGCGTTGATGACTGAAATGTGAGCAGACAGCTTCATTTAGACACTGTATTACACGAGATGAGAGAACAATGACTTCCAAGCAAAAAACCAAAACTGTTCTTATCTATAATGGGATTGGTTCATGTCTATCATTTATTGCTTTTATCCATTGTATTAGCCCTGTGTTTTGCCTATAGACAGCATCAAATAAATAATTAATAAACATACAAAATTAAGGAATGAGCTCTAATCTATAGGAAAAAAAAGTTTGCCAGGAAGCTACTGGATGAAGACCTGGCACAAAATATGTAGAATATGAGGTTAAGAATTCCAGGAAGTGCTGTTTACTGATAAGTTATCTTTTCTGTGGGTAAAACAAGATGGAGAAATCTGCCTAAATGCCTTTTACACCACAACATTGCCTATCTAGCATCTATAATTTTTTCTATGGCCATTATTCAGAGTCATTTTACCATTCTTTTCCATGGTAATAAATACAGCCTCATTGTGTATTTTTACATAAATTTTCGGTTTAAAAATATCTGAAACTTTATCTACAAGTTACCAACCACAGAATGACTCTTGGGACAGTGCACTTGACTAATAACAGAAACACAAGATGCTCTGGAAAAGTAAGTAATGCTCCAATTTTTGCATAAACAATACTTTGCTGACTTAAGGGACATTCAAAGTCCCTGTATTGAATTAATCAGCATATGTCTTGCAATTAAAAATACATTTTTCTTATTCTAGTGCAATAGTTGGGTTGAGCTGCTTATGTAACACAAGTTCTGTTTTTCCTGTAGTCCTCTTTCCTCAGGGCGGGAGCTACCCAGCCTCACAAACACATAGCTGCTCCTGGGAGTCAGCTGCGTCTTCACAGATGCCAGGGTTAGACTGCGCTGCCAACTTGAGATGTTAAACATGAAATTCTCCTTCCTTGTATGTCTCTACTCCTCTCTTGCACATTTCAGGTAGTTTGACTTTAGCACACAGGACATTACTCCATGTTCCGTATACTTCATATTAGCATCCTAAAGACACTGTAATTAGTCCTGCCTTGGCAGTGGAATTCTGATCCTATCTAAAACTTGCCTCCAACAAGTGCTGGATGCGATCTCTTTAGTAACAGCTGGCTCCCAAGCCCTTATGGGCATCAGAGAGTTGGCAGACTCTTTCATTTCTACCTGCACTTTAAATAATAGCCACAGGGAAGAGAAGCTTCAGACCCAGCATCAGAGAAGACGAATTTTGCTCAGTTTTCTTAGGAAGGGTGCATGGGCCTAGGCACAGAGATGAGAAGGGGGAGCTGTCTTCCCTTTTAAGCTGTAAGAACAGAGTAATCTCTTTATTGCAGTGAAAGTCATGTTGGTGTCATGCTGAATAGGATATTTAGTCACATGCAGCAACAAAATGGGCTCTACAATTTTCAATCACACTTGACAAATCCTTACAGAGATTATTGAAAACAGAAGAACATAAGGATGCCTTCCTCAACCTAGAAGAATGTTTATTTCCATGTCTGAATTTTTCAAAAGTGTTTGGTTTGTTTCCCCAACCAGAACCTAAGCTTTTTGAAAGAAGGAAAAAGCCCTTTCCTGAACGTGGTAAATGGAGCTCTGAAGTGACTTCGCTGTTCACTTGTGTGATGCCAATATAATGCTTTCCAATTGAGTAAGGTGGGACCCATGACTTGCTACAAGCCAATACAATACAGTAAAGCTGATGGGATGGAGACAGATCATTAGTAAAACTATGGTAAACTACGACTCACAAGGGGACTGCAGACAGGTGTCATGGTGCATGCCTGTGATCCCAGCATTAGGGAGGCTGAGGCAGGATAATTGCCAAGAGTTTGAGACCAGCCTAGGTGCCATAGTGAGTTCAAGGCCTCCCTAAACTACATGGCAAAACCCTGGAAAAGAAGGAGGAGGAGGAAGAAGAAGAAGAAGGAGGGGGAGGGGAAGAGGAAGAGGAAGGAAGAGAGGAGGAGGAAGAAGAAGGAGGGGAAGGGGAAGCAAAAGCAGGAGGAGAAGGAGGAGAAAAAGGAGGAAGAGGAGGAGGA